>JAOEHX010063807.1:0-23595 GCA_025448015.1 Bolborhynchus lineola | reverse complement strand
ATTTTCTTTTTGAACTGTAAAGACTCTTCTCAATGATTGGGGCAAATACCGCTTTAATTCTTAGTAAAATCTTGATAATTCTTGATAATATTCTGGCTGATTCTTAGCAATATCTTGATAAAAACACATGACTCAGGAAATGAAAATTCCATTTCCAGTGACTCAGGGGACTCTGGGCAATTAACCTACTCCCTGTGCGCCTACCTTTAAAACAGGGTTAATGTAAGGTATGCAGCTCAGGATGGGAAGGCAGAGGAGGAAACACAGCATAAATGAAGACAAGCAGGAGTTGTGAGTGTGGTTTACTGTCTGTAGAATACCGTGAGGCTTTCAAGGGCAAGGAACTTCACTAATACAGAGCTCCAGTACTGCTGCTGGGGGTTGTAAGTTGTGAACAAACTTTGTATTTGGTTGGGATTGAAATTCTGAATTCTTGATTTTACTGACATGAAAAATGGGATCTTAGTTTGTCATTTAAGAGAAACGTTCTGCATCAAACTCAGGTTATGACTTGACAAAAAAAAAAAAAAAAGGGATGCAAATAAAGCTCTTCAAATATAGGTGTTGTCGGTTTGAAGAGACCTTTCCAGGGTTGTTCTGGTCTGAAAACAAAAGCTCTTCTTCACAAATTGAAAAAGAAATAATAATTCTTGCCTGCCAACCATTTCGTCAGCTCACCTCACAGAGAGTAAACCTTCAAGTTAGTGTTTGTTGAAAAGACTGTCAAGGAGAGGCAGAGTGATTTCCCCCTCCCTGTTCTTTCCAAATCGATGAAGTTCTGTTGTTTCTTGAGGCGCAAGATTTGAAGTGTTCTATACCTTTCCAGTGGGGAAAAATGAGTGCAGGCCGCAGCTTTTAGTCCGGCAGCAGCATTGTTCATTCAGGAAGTTCCCCCCACACAGGGATTAACAGTTTTCTCTGTATGAAGGAACTTCAGAATGAATCAGTAGCTGGCATATATCTTGATCTGAAAATTGGAGCATAGTTTTGACATAATAGGCTTATTAAAAAATTGGAAAGAATTGAGAATATGTGTATGACTTAATTACTTTGACCTGCAGGAGCTAAGAAAAGCTGCTGTGTATCGCTCTGTATGAAGTCAGCCTCCTGCGTGCCCCCCTTAAAGAAACTTCATTGTTTACAAAAATCTGTTTAAAATATTTCACATGCGGTTTTTTTCCTTCCCCAAACCGAAGGAAGGGACCCAAAAATAAAGTGCAGGTTTTTTATTTCAGATTGCTTATATTAATTCCCATTTAATTTTTATTAATACCTTTCATTTACTATCTTGGTGACGCGTCTGCAGCTCTCCTGGAGATCCTCCTCCCCCAGTGTTGCTGCCTGCAAGTGACTTAAAGCCTGAAAGTCTTTATTTTTGTTTAATGTGTCATAGCAGTATCAATGTTCTGTTATAACACAGGCAGAATTCCTTTAAGTGATGGTATTCTGCAGAGCAATAATTGATCCGTTATTAAGTCATGTCCTGAATCTGGCCCGAAGTGAGAATTGGCAGCGATGCTGAATGAATAGTTTGCTTTCTGGAAAATAGCTTTCCCATCTAATCTCTGAGAAAACTTTGCCGCAGAAAGCCCTGGCTTTGGGACTTGGTGCAGGACTTGCTCACAGAATGAAGTTCAGTTTCATGGTTTGACAGTTCTATTTGAATTATTTCACCAAGGTCGCTTTTCTTCCTCCTGCGAATTTTGTTGCTGACATTGTAGATGGGCAGGAGACTTAGAACAGTCTATAACAGCAGAGAATTCAGCACACAAAGCAGTTCTGAAGTGGCCTCATTTGTGTTTTGGGTAGAGCAGAACAAGAATTAAAAATAGAAATTAATGATGGTAAGTTTGTTTTTATTTTGAATTAGGCTTTGTTCTCATCTGACTTGATTATTAGTTTAATTTACTGGAGAAATGATTTGATCTTGATTAACACTGACTTGGAAGTCTGAACATAGTGCATTGATCTTTGCTGAACTCTCATGCTCCTACTGTTGATCCTTATTTTGGGTGTATCAGACTAGATCAAATTTCTGCTACTCTTTCCTACTTCCAGCACGTGTATTTTTCAGTTGACCAACTGAAATAATCCCTTTTCTATGCTTGAGCAAAATAATCAAACTGGTTTTTAATGTTGTTAGCCCTCTCTAAAGCTGCTGGAGCGGAAGACCTTCATGAAAAGGCACATGCAGAGGAGATCTACGTTCAGCATATTACTTTGCTCCATTTTCCCTAAAACACCACTGGAAGCAGGGCAGGTTTTCTGGGAACTATCACACAGTGAAAGACTTCCTTCTTGAATGAGTATTGTTACGAGTATCAAATGTTCCTGAATGTTGGAACTTGTTTGGGGGGGAAGAAGAAATGTTTATTCCATTCGAACTTGTTTTACCTGGCATGAACACTGCTATTGGAATTCATCTCAAGTACAGTACTGCTGCTCCTATGTGGCTGATGTTTTTCAAGGAAATCATAGGCCTAAAAATAGTCTGCATAAACAACAGTAAGAGGTTTTGTACTTTCAGTTCCAGGTTTTAGCAATATCTTGTTGTTAGTTTCTAATTGTCCATTTCCAAAATCCATTAAGCTGATTAGCAGAGTGGTGAAAAACAAAACCACATTTAAAAAGTAATACTTTTAAAAAATCCACCTTTTGTGGAAACACGTGCATGAAATGTGCTCCTTAGATCAGTCAGGTATGGAAATGCTGCTTCACTGTAGTATCACCTTTAGATCTTTATGAACACGTTACGTTTGGGACATTTTTCAAGCATCCTCCAACTTGTGAAATTGCCACATAATTCTGAAACCATAGTCTAGGGGAGAATATAATACTGTTGGCTCATACTAGTTGGAATCCATGATTGTTGCACGTGTAACACCCCCTGCGTACTGAGCAGAGCTTTACTTCTTTACCTTTGGATTAACAAAAAAAGGAAAAGTAAAATTACTTCACAGTCTGGAAGAGAGGAGGGAAAAACTGCAAACAGGATTTGTCACCAGTTTTATCCTTTGCTGTCTCCTGGTCACTTTTCATGATGGAAATTGGTCTTTACACTTTGTATCATGTTTTTAGCAGCATGTTTACTCTGATGCATTTTCATGTGTTTAAAATTCTGTAATTCAGTTTAAACAACAATTACTTTTCATTTGTCTCTGGAACAAGATGGTCATCTAGGTCCTGGTGACAAGGGCATTACACTGAAGTACAACCAGTTTTCCTCCT
This sequence comes from Bolborhynchus lineola, assembly GCA_025448015.1. Taxonomy (NCBI): domain Eukaryota; kingdom Metazoa; phylum Chordata; class Aves; order Psittaciformes; family Psittacidae; genus Bolborhynchus; species Bolborhynchus lineola. The sequence continues at coordinate 20,367 of JAOEHX010063807.1, read as the reverse complement.
TCCTCTGCTCTTCGTTAGGTATTTTAGGAAGTCAGTTGAAGAGTAGGGGCTGAAGCTGAGGGCTGAGACCCTGATTTTAATGGGGGTTTGCTTTCTGATTTGTGAATCTGGGACATGGCTACCTGTCCCTGCCACCCTTCAAATTGTTGCCTGCCAGCCATAGATAATGCACTTCCAGCATTATTTACCTATGTGTAGGGATCAGAAGGGAAACACAGCTTCGTGATTTCTACATTATAAAAAAAAGAATTCATGCAAAGGAATTTAAAAGGAAACTCTTAAAAGCACAGATATTGGGTTTCACTGTAATTAATCATTAATGTTAGGGGTAAAGTTACCTGTAGGAGCACTGCTAGATCTCCTAATAGTACTGCAGTGGAAGGTGTCTGAGCACGGGGCTGCCTTGCTGCATACTCAGTGCTGGGCACTGTGGTTGGGGGTGAACAGCATAAAATTTGCATCCTGGAGCTGCTGGATTTGCTCTCTTTAGTCTCACAATAACACCACCACAGAACAGAGTTAACAGATTGGTTTCTTGAGATTTTTACTCTTTGAGTTGAAGTCAAGGATAATAAAGAGGTTACAATTAATTGGTAAGAATATTTTAAAGACTCCAGGGTATTCTCTTTAATTAATGCCTAATGCATTTGAATAAAATAGATCATTTTATACCCATTTTGCCTACTACTGCTAGTGAAAACTGGTACCAACTATGAACAGAAAAGATCAGTATTCCCTCTCACTTAACTGAGCCTGTCATGAAATTGGTTTGGGAATTTCACTTACTAAAATAATTGTATGGGCAGTAATTTTTTTTAAATGCTCATCTAACTTTCAGGAAACTGACATGTAGGCAAGGTGAGGCATTGCTTCGCTGTTAGCAGGAGCAGATTGTGTTGTACAATTTATACATTACAAAAATTAAACTACTTGTATGTTTGTTAATGGAGGGAGCTGAGCAGGAGGGGTTGGAATGAGATTTCCAGACCCGATTAATAACACTGTGGACTTGGCCCTCTGCTGGGTGGTGCTGGGAAGTGCATGGTTTAAATATTCAGCATTTTGTGAATCTGATGCATTAAAATACAGCAAATCTTATCTGGGAAGCTGCCAATTAATAAAGTGTTGTCTGGTTTGAGAATTAAAGGTTACCCTTTCTTTCCTCTCCCCAGTTTCCTAGACAAGATTGACATAGTCAAACAAAATGAGTATACACCATCTGACCAGGTAAGGAAAGTTTCATTAAGAAATGGCACATTTATCTGTCCCTTCTGTCTCTGAGGATCATACTGATTTTCTAATTGCCATTTGTGGCACTAATTCAGGTACTACCGTGTACTGTACCTGTGTAGTATTCCAGTAAAAATTACGTTATCATTTGGATTGGGATCATGTTTATTAAATGCAAATGTGCTTAGTTTCAAGACTTCCATCATGCTTCTGTGGCTGAAACTCAAATATCCATTTGCAGGAGTAATTTATAATGTTTTGCTCTCCTTGCTGAATAACCATCATGAACTTTGTGTGATGCAAAGTTGGTTGGTATCTTGTCAGCCCCACTGGATCCCACTGACACCAGATTTTGTATAAGTAACCTTGTTAGAAAAACTTCATTTCTATCAGAGTAGAAATTGTAGTTTTCATTTTGTTACAGATAATCTGAGGATCTTTTTAGGACCAAATCCCTAATCCAAACCCACATGTATATTCCTAACTTTCTGCCCTTAAATAATGCAATTAAGCATGTAGAGTATTTTCACAAGATAAATAACCAAACAGCATATTCATGTCCCAGAACTTTCACAGGCAGTATTGGTGAGGAGAGAGCAGTTTGTATCCGTTAAAGTTGTTCAAGAATAAACGAATCATTCACCCTTTTAAAAAGCAGAGGGTTCTCATAAATGAGGCTTTGTTGTCGTGGACATACTCTACTATTTTCAAAAAACAAGATACGAGAAATACAGGTTATTATGTTTGAAATTTGGAGTAACTAATCTTCAGATATGAAACTTCAAAACAACTATCAGTTTTATGCTGGGGGCAAAGGGTGTGCTGCAAGATCAAAACCTTCAGTGCCCTGTTGCCTGTTTCTGCAGTACAGCATACACTGGGCAACACTAGGTAAAAAGTTTGTATTTGTGTTGCTGGAAATACAAAGAATTGTGAAGTATTTTCGTTGAATCAGTGACTTTCCCTTTTTTCCCTAGGATCTTCTCAGATGCAGAGTTCTGACATCAGGAATTTTTGAAACCAAGTTTCAGGTGGATAAAGTAAATTTTCAGTAAGTATTCCTTTTTTTTTCCTTTTAGTACAATGCAGACAGTGCCAGGATAAATCAGGGGACAGTTTCCCATATAATCTTCGAGATTTCTGTATTTCTCAAGTCAGTGTTTAATAGAAAGCAAGTATTTTATGGGTTTTTTTTTAACTTAGTTGTTTGGCTTTAAAAAGAAATGCAAATTGATGTGCAATCTTCTGCTTTTATTTCAAATCTCAAAGAACAAAATGTTTTAAATCTGTTCTTACTAATGCATGAGTATTTGATTTATTGCTGGTGTACATAGTTACATATTTGGCCAAAATCTTTGTACATATCCAAGTAACAGAAAATGCGTGTTCTCTTGACTGTCCCAGCTTAGAAGGATTGCTTGACCTGAATAAACACTGACAAGATTTAGTCTGGTCCCGTTGACTGTAGATCTGTGATACTTGTTCCAGCAAGTGATTTGTTTGTAGGACCTTATTTAATGTCTCAGTTTTTAAGGGTGAAAACAAATCTGCAATGTACGTGCACATGAGTTTCTTACTCAAGTGTATGCGTTGGTGAAAGTACACATAGATATGTTTTGTGGGGAACACTCTGGGTGCACATGCTGGGGGACTGTTAACCTGTTCAGGATCTCATAATCCTCAATTCCTTTTAGCTTCTATGACACGGAAGTCCTAACATTTCTTTGGTTTTCTGTTTGCATCTGGGGGGAAGAAGATCAAACACACAATGTGTTCTGACTCAGTGTATGGTTTTCTTTCTTAGTATGTTTGATGTTGGAGGGCAACGAGATGAACGTCGAAAATGGATCCAGTGTTTTAATGGTATGATCAGAATTTATGTTTGTTTTATAAAATAATCCTCTGCAAAATTTGAATGCCCAGTCTTCATTTTCTGACTGTGTGAAAGAGAAAGCTGGTGAAAATACTTTTGTCTTTGTTGCCTGGACAAAATCTGAAGCTATGCTAAAAGTCTGTCTTTTTGTAGAAATGAGGTCTTATGGAATAGAGTACAGTGCAACTTAAAATTCATCATCTTTTGCTATGGTCATTGTCACAGAATTTCACCTGAATACTTTATGTATGTGTGGAACTACTGTGCAGTATATTCTTCTGTGCTGTTAATAGCAGATTTGTTTGGGGTTTACCTCTTCCTGTTACCTCATGATCTGACTCATCTCTTCTGCTGCTGCTGCTGGCGGAGGAGATGAGCTTGGAAGTCACTGTAAGGGGTCTGGAGCAGCACAGCCACACAGAACAAGAGATCTGGATTCTGTGATCTGGGAGTATCTCCCAGGAAAGAGATAGGGTCTCTAAGCCAGAATAGTACAGTGTAGGAGAACTAGAGCGATAAACCATGAATACACAGTAGTGTATTATTATTACTGTTCACACAGATCAGACATGCTGTTTGTAATGTCTTCCCCCAAGGGCCTCCCTGTCCTTTCTCAATAGCTTAGAGTTGCTTTCTAGATTCCTTTTCAACTTTCAAACCTTCTTTAAATTTCTCTCCTAGCTTTCTTCAGTTTCTCTCTCCTGCTTCTGTCCCTTTCCTTTCTACATTTCCTGTCACCCTGTCAGCTCCTGTTCTGTGGCCTGCTTCTCCCGTCTTTAATGGTTTCTGCAGTTATTTCTGGTGCTTACAATGCTGTCAGTAATAGCATTTCAGCCTGTTCTTTTCATGAAACTGAAAGTCTGGCTGCTTTTGATTGAACTTCGGGATTCCTGCATATTTTTTCTGAAGAAATAACTGATGGGTATTTCTCGATTTAGATGTGACTGCTATCATATTTGTGGTGGCGAGCAGTAGCTACAACATGGTTATACGAGAGGACAATCAGACCAATCGGCTTCAAGAAGCACTAAACCTCTTCAAGAGTATCTGGAACAACAGGTCTGTGAATTGAAGTTCCATTGTTTGTATCAAATAAATCAGTAATCCTTTCATATACAATAGTCAAGACTTGTGTACCGGTTAGGATAGAGTTAATACTCTTTGTGGCAGTGTACAGGGTGCTGTGGTTTAGATTTGGACTGAAACAGCACTGGTAGCACACTAATGTAGCTGTTGCTGAACAGTGTTCACAGAGCTTCAAGGCCTTCTCAGTTTCTCACTCTGCCCCCCACCAGTGATAGACTGAGGGTGTGCAGTAGCTTGTGAGCGGGCAGATGACCCAAGCAAATCAAAGAGGCATTCTGTACCATGTAACATCGTGCTTGGCAATCAGACGGTAATGGGGAGTTCAGGAGGGTTACCCACCTTGCTGGGCATTGGTCTACCTAGGGGAGGTGGTGAGTGACTGCCTTTGCATCCATGGTTTGGTTTGCTTTGCTTTGCTTTGTTCTCTCTTCCACTTATCCTTCACTTATTAAACAATTATTATTTACATTTTTTATCTTGTCCCCCAAATTTTCTTGGTTTATTCTTCCTCTCCTCTTCCTCTGTCCTGCTGAGGGGGAAGGTGAGCGAGCTGCTGTGTGGTGCTTTGCTGCCCACTGGGATGAGCCCACAACTGCAGCGCAGCCTCTTATGTGCTTCTCACAATGCAGTCAGAGCTCGAGCTCAGTCACAGCTGTCTCCCTGTTACAGTAATGGCTGATAAACTCACCGGACTGGAGAAAACTCTGGAGAGTTACACGTTGGTAGCTGCCATATGGAGGCTGTAATTAAAGCACTGATAGAGTAGCACACTAAAAATTCAATGCATTTGGATCAGCAGTAGAAAGTGGGCAACTTCCATTGCCCACGTTCTCTAATGTGTTTACACCTGGAATTACACCACAGGGATTCAGGTATAAAAGGAACCTTCGAGAATTATTATAGTCTGTTATGACACACTATAATTGTGTCAGTTGTGTCAAATGTGACAACAACTGTTGTTTCCAGAACTGGATTAAGTTCTTCTTGCAGTGTGATCCTAACTATGCCTTCTCAGAGTGTTTTGTTTCAATTTTCTACAGGTGGCTACGGACCATTTCAGTAATTCTTTTCCTGAATAAACAAGATTTGCTAGCAGAGAAAGTTTTGGCAGGGAAATCTAAAATTGAAGACTACTTTCCAGAATTTGCTCGCTACACTACACCAGATGATGGTAAGATTCATAAGTTTCATTGGCAGTTTACTTGTTCAGCATATTTGTAATGTTTTTCAGCTTAGACTTTGAGAACTCTTAAACAGATGTAATCGTCATTGTCTTTCAGCCAAACTAATGTTAAATTTTAGGTATTAATAGTGAGAGAATCCTGACTTTTATACATTTAATACATTAATCATCATGCCAAAATCCTGTTATTTGGCTGGTGTAGACCAAGGTACAGCTTGTCACTAATATATCCTCCAGACTCCCTCTGCTCATAACTGTGGTCTTTTCTCTAACCTGCCGAATGCCTTGTCCTATGGCCACCATAATATGCCTTCGTTCTCCTGAAATCTTGCTGGTTTGAATAACATTCTATGGATTGTATTATAGTCAGTTTTGCAAATGATGTTTCTATTGTATGTGAGCAGAAAACAGAAGAAGTTATGATTTTTAGGTGCTATCACCAAAAAACATTTGTTTTAATGAGATACTTATTTTATTATTGATCAGCAACACCAGAGCCTGGTGAGGATCCCAGAGTTACAAGGGCCAAGTATTTTATTAGAGATGAGTTTCTTGTAAGTATTTCCTTCTTTCAGTATTTCTTATGTGGTTTTTCTCAATTATAAGCTCTTACACACCTTCTACTATTGCAAAATGCTGCCACTGTTGGTGTTCAGATTTAACATCCACACTACATAAAACACATTTAAGAGCATTACTGCTCTTTGTTAGCTGCTGTTTGGATATTTGTTGACACAGTATATAATAATTAAATAGCAAAAGAACTGTGAGAATTAATAAACCTTAATAAAATGATGAGTGAAGTCCTGCTGTTGTTAATGGGGCCACTTCAAGTTCTCGGTCAGTTCTGAAATTCCCTGGTGTGCAGTGACCTTCTCAACGTATAATTTTGATCATTTTAAATTTGATATTTTAGGTAAGAGAGTGAAAAACTGCGAGCATTTTGCCCCTTAGTTGCACCCTTTGAAAAAGCAATTCACATACATATCTTAATTCACTTGAATGAATTCACCCGGGTTTTGAGAACATGGGGAGTTTCCCTAGTCAGTTTTATTTTAACCCAGTATCTCCCTCTTCTTTTAACAGAGAATCAGCACAGCAAGTGGAGATGGAAGGCACTATTGCTATCCTCACTTCACGTGTGCAGTGGATACAGAGAACATCCGGAGGGTTTTCAATGACTGTCGGGACATTATTCAGCGCATGCACCTTCGCCAATACGAGTTGTTGTGATGGAGAGCACTTTTTTCTGTGTTTTGGACTCCTTATTCCTTATTAAAAAAAAAAAAAAGAAAGAAAAAACCCACCCTTGCCCACATAGGGTGGAAGAGAACTGTTTGAATCTCCCATTGATTTGCACCCCTCAACTTTTTTCTCCTTGCTGGACAATAGCAGCACTTCTAAGCTTGCTTCTGTACCCCTCGGACAGTTTGAGATGGCCCCTAACACTTAAAAAGGCCATTTCCATGAGGATTCCCTAACACTGTTATTAACAAAAAAGAAAAAAAAATAATTAAAAAAAGGAAATAAAAACTAATTAATGAAAAGCCCTGAATGTGGAGCACCTGAGAATTGGTGATGGAAAATTGAAACGTAAAACAAAAATTGGGGAGAGAAAAATAGGTAATTTAGCACTGTTGTGGGCATAATCATGTAACCCTTGATCTCCACTTTGTAACATTCACTGCATCAGACTAAAGAAGGTGCCAGGTCACAGACCAAGTTTGAAGACAGACACTTGAGTTTGGTTCTCTGACTGTAATGTGGCTTTGAACGGAAATACTGACAATTCTACAACAGACCTAGAGAGTGCAAAACCAACTGCTACCTTTCACAAGGGTATTTTTAAAACCAGTCTTGGTGGTCTAAAGACAACCATGGACAGTTATGAATTGAACTGCATATGGCCTGTGATTGCAGAAAGAGTTAACCACACACTGTTTTCAGTTTGTCCACTGATGATCCCGTCTGCTATAAAAATCATTATCTGGACTGTAGTCCTCACAGTCTTTCCCTTCTTTTTCTTCTTCCCTCCCCTCATTTTTTATTTTACTGCTGGATTATTATTCTTGTACAGACTGTAAAATGTATTATTTTGTACAACTTTATTGAAAATAACTTGTAGAAGATCTTTGTGCCTTGATTATGGCTGTACCTGTACAATGAGCTAAGATGTAAGTATGTTTGATTGCGCTGTACAGCTTTGTCAACCCTATCTGCAGCATTAGCTCAAGGTAGGGAAAATTTATCTGTAGTTTAGTTTTTCTGGTTTATAAAAGAAGGAAAAATACCGTTTAGTTAAAAAAAAAAAAGGAAAAAAAAAGAAAAAAAGGAAAAAAAAAAAGAAAAAAAGTACAAATTGTGCAAACTTAACCACTTTAAAAGTGAGGTCTTCAACAAGTGACCAGATGTTGCAGCATCATGCTTTTTAATTTTTAGCTTTAATTCATTTAAATCTCTATCCAAATGCAAACCATGGCTTGTTTCTACATAAACCAAATTTTGCTACAAATTATAAACGTCAGTCTTTGGTCATTCATAGTCCTTTTTTTTTTTTTTTTTTTTTTTTTTTTGCTAAAGACAAAACCAGAACAACAACAGACACGTAGGGCATCATGCAGGTCTGGTGACCATCTCTGGCTGGGCCAAGTACCAGTACCCCAGCAACCTCTGCTCACACTGCGTGAGCTGACTGCTACCGGCATGACAAGGTGTGCACTGCCCTTGGATTTGGCCACTGAATTCCAGTTTCAAGTGACATTTTTATTTCTCTTTTAATAAAGAGATACTTTAGAACCTTTTTGTTTTATATTAACTATATAAGTAGCTTAAAGTGACGATGTGTGGATTTTTCTTAAACTTGAATAATTTATGCAAATTATATGCTTAGAACAACATGTGGTACAGTAAAAAGAAAAAGAGCAAAAATCACTGTAGCAATAAGAGAGCATGTAATTTTAGTAACTACTACACTGCTTTATATTTTATACCTAGGTGTTTTATGTCTCTGTGAGTGTGTTACTTTTTCATGTGTCTAAACCTACGTGTACAATTTGTACAGTCAGAAATTACAGCTGTAATAACACATCTAGAACAGTGTTAGCCTATATTACTCAAAACACCCCTGTTCCTCCTTCATTTTCACCCCTAAACTGATCTGGATCTTACTGCAGTGACTTTAAAAGGAAAACAAAAGAAGCAAAACAAAAACACCAAAATACTTGCCTCTCTGCCTTTCACACTAGCCTCCCTCCACCCAAGAGGCTGTGTGAACTTGCTTTTTTGGGAGGAGGTCCAGTCTAAGTTAAAGTGAGGTTGTGGTCAGTGATGTCTGTGCAGCTAGATTTGCTTCAGGTATCAGATGCCTTTTTAATACTAAGAACTGCAACTGTTCGGAATTGTGAGGGTTTGTTGCTTTTGTGGCTAAACTTTGAATTAAAATGAATCACCTGGTCCCTTGTCACTCAAAGAGCAGGGACGTGATGAAGTTCCTGTCCCACCTCTCTCAATTCAAATCGCTGGTGGTAATGATACTAAGTCATCTAAAACAATCTAACTGCGGTTGCTACTCATCTTTCAAAAAGGATCTTCCCTGTTCACAGGTTTAGCCAGTTGCCACCTGAACTTCACAGACCTGTAGGAGAACAGGACAGAAAATAGCCCCCTACAATTTAAGAATGTATCTAGTGCCTGTAGGGTAAGGGCTGGTGTTTCCGCTGGGTAAAAATGGGACACGTGTAGGGGAAAGGAAATTCATTCTGAGCCTTAATTTTAGTTACAGGAGCCAAAATCTTTAATTTAGTGCCAACCCTTATCTTTTTAAGCCTCAGAGGAGTTGGTGTAAACGCCACATTTGTAAGTGGGAAAGCCTGCAGTGCTGTGAGGAATGTCCTTTCTCAGCTGAGAGAAACAAAGCACCTCCATTTAAAAACCAGAAATGAAAACATAAGCTTCTTCCTCTGATAGCAAGAAGAATCCATACTGCAGTGAGCTGTGTGAGCCAGCAGCAGCGTAAGAAACCTACAGCTTTATATGAACAGAAATGTTTAGGGAATGTTTTGGGGTTTTTTTCCTTAAATGAGGGAAAAGGCAATTGTTTTGAATATGGTTGAGTTGCACAAGTACGGAGTGTGTGTGTCTTAATGTCTCAGTATTGCCTTTGTTAGTCTCTTTATTAGTCCATGCATTTTGGTGGCCTGGTAAATGCAAGTCTTATTTTTAACAGCTTTTTTTTTTTTAATACAAAACCATAAAGCTTTAATGCTTGCTATTTAATAAGTAACTGTGTTTTCTTCTGTCTCTAATTTAGTGGCCATAATTTGCAGTTAATTGAACCATTCCAACCTAATGCTTACCCATATTTCCTAGTTTTGTTTTATTTATTTATTTGAACTTTTTGTTTTCATGATTGAGGACTTTCACTTCTGTCTCATTCATCTGTTTGGAAACTTCTGACCTTACAGCCAAAACTTAACTCATTCTACTCAGTATTCATCGTGATGCTGAAGTGTAAGATACCTGCAAATGTAAACACTACCACTTTTATTAATAAAAGCAAATACAGTGTTTTTAGGGCACATTTGCATCACTATAGTTGAGGTTGTGTCAGTATTTCCATTGTAAACCCATAGAGGGTCTATATCTTGGCACTAAATTGCCCTAAGCTAAATCTTTGCCATACAAGGCTTCTGCTCAAGCATGAATTTGGTGGGTTGGTTTTTAAACCGTTTCCAACACAAACTCTCGTTTCTGTTTTAAGTTAATACAACTGTTTTGTTGGATGGGGGTTGGTTTAAAAAACAAAACAAAAACTAACAACAAAACAAACAGACAAACCTGGTTCAAGATTGTTTTTGGCACTTCTGTAACTCAGAAATGGTTTTGATTTTAAAACATAATCTTTGGCAAGCCAGTAATCTACAATATGGTCTAATCACTTTGGGTATTTTGTAAAAATAATAATAAATTGTAGAGATGTTGTGGTTTAAAAATCAGCTACTGTGCATTTGCAGTAACTTATTTCAACCCAAGAACTTGTAGCAGTTTTTACATTAGTAAACGTATTTGGCAGCCAGTGTGATGCAGCAGAACAGTGATAGCTCCTGAAGGGTTGTGGGTCTTTTAATCATGTGGAGAAGTAAAGCCACTGCAGACTAAAAAAAAATATTCAGCTGCCTCTGAAAGCATCAAAACCTGCTCTCATAGAGGCTGAAACTGGAACTCTGTTACGTTGTCTGGAGCAGACTTTGATGCTAAAGCATAGGAAGGCATGCTGGGTCAGGTGTCAGGGGCAGGAGCTCTGAGGGCTTATCTTCGTTTATCTAAAAACTATTCTAAATTGTGGCATTGAGGATAGGATTTAACTTGGAGTATGTCAGTAACTCCAGAGGAACTGAAGCTAATTCTGTTCCAGTGTGTTGCACATAATTGATACCTGCAGGATAATTTTCTTATAGCAGTAAATCTATGCACAGAAATATTAATGTTCATCACTTTAGAATCTGAGCACCTTGTAATTAGTCATGGCGCGATATTCCTGTGAATGATGTGGAATGTTTTGTCTTTATATCCTAGTTTCCAATGTCAAAAATCCTGTACCAGGAAAAACAAAAGATATAAATGTGATTACATGGGAAACTGACCACAGATACATGGAGGTAGACACACGACAGCCGAGTACCAGTCCAGTGCCTTAATGATAATATTGTTGGTGGTTGGTGCTATACAAATGTCTAGGATTGATGAAGTTGTTTAAAGTTATAAAATAAGTAACTTATCCTGGAAGAGAGTAAGTTCTCTTCTTTACCCACCTATATCTAGTATGCTATGTGTATTTTTAACAATGCTGGCACTCAAAAAACCTCTTCCATGGAAGCAGATGATAAAATTCCTGCTGTGTAAGAAGTAGGATATGGGCCATAGATTACTATCAGAAGAAATCTCACACAAGAACAGGTCATCATCCCTAAAATACATGTTGAGTTTGTATAGCAGTAAAATTATTTACAAGCAAACATCTGTTTGCAGTCCAACCCCAAAACTGTATCCTTCTTCCTTAGCTTGTTATTCCTGAAAATCCATCCATTGGGAAAAAGTCTTTGTTCTACGACAACCTTTGAAGCGTCTTTGCCAATGAAAATAAGCTACAAAAGGGATTTCTGAACCTCTGCTGATGAAAGCTGTTACACTGAAAAACCTCTGGTGACTGACGAGACAGACAGAAATTCTGAGAGCGAACCTATTTTAATGATGGTTGTAACCAGTTTGCTTAAATATTGTGATGGGGGTGTTTCAGTTACTAGGTAGTAAACTGCTTTAGAGTATTTGACTGTATTGCAGAGATTGCCAAAACTTCAGCCACAAGTACTGGCTTCGTAATTAATTGTTTAATTGTTTTCAACCCCAAAACTCATCTTATTAAAAGTTTAAACGTATTTTTACCCTGTCTACCCTTAATGGACAGAGCTGAGCAAATGGGTGCAGTTTAAAGCACAGGTCTACTTGGAAAAGCAGCTTGGGAGGAGGTGGGGGGGCAAACTAACTTCTTTCTGCATTAAAGAAAAATAATAAGGTAGGGGTTTTGTCTAACGTGGGTTCTATAAGTGTAGCCTGGTTCTGTGGAAAAAAATAGGGAGTTCTTCAGGTTAACAACAGCAAGTGCTCACTGATACCTCTGCAACAAGGGGTAACTGACCAAATATGCGCTAGATGATTTTCTTTTCAGGAAAAACAACAAAAACCACCCCACACCACCAAACCAGAATTTATAGGTTTTCCTAATTCTTTTTGCTTAGGAAGTCTGCCTGAAAAATCTTAATGACAAAACAAAGCCTTTAGACATTGTCCCAATTACAGAGAATAGTACATTTCTGAGGGAGAATATGCTGACATTAGGGTTTTTTATGTAACATAACATGCTTTCTAAGGCTGGGGTTCCAGTAGACAAATGTAAGCAAATTCAAAATTAAAATGTGAATGTATCTGTCTCTTTAATTTACCCAGTTGTTTTATTAAATGAGTTGGCTAATGCTTTCCTTTTTCTTTTGTTTAATATACTAAAGTTTGGAGGAAGAACAAGCTTAGGAGAGAGGTAGTTATGTTGTGAAATCTCTGTTCTGCTCTTCTGTGACGCAGACTGATGTTTTTATGCTGTGAATTTTATGTGAATTATTAATAGTGAAGTACAGTGATTGTAGTTTTCTGGTATTTGATATGACTTTGGAATTGTATCGTTCTTGCAATGAAAATGCTAGTGATCCAGCAGAGACTGGGAAGAGGAAGGAGCTGCTCTGTAAGGGTCAAGAATTGCCACGGCAAGCTTGTGACTAAGGCTGCTTGGAAGGGGAGCCTGTTCTAGTCCTTTTTCACTTCATTATCAGTTTGGATCAGAAGAGCTTCCATAAAAAAGGGAAATGAAGAGGTTGGGTAGTAGAATCAAATAGTGTCTGTGTTAAGACCTGAAAGCGTTAATGAAAGGTATTTCAAACTTGTTTTAAGCTAGAGCCATAAGAGGCAGCATGTCCTTCCTGAAGTGTGTGTGTGATGATTCATATGTATCTCAGCATTTTTAATCTCTGCTCTCTTTTTGCTTGAAGGCACAACACCAAAAATGAAGTAAGAGATTTCATGAACGTTTTGGTGCTAACATTGAGTTCTGTTTCCCACAGGACAAAACTCGGCTGGGCTATAAAGGTCCGTCTATGTAAGATAGTCTGGAAGCCCAGTGCTGCCATGAGCAACAGCTCTTGGTTTACCCTATTTGTGTTTTAAAACCAGGGAGCTTACAAGCAATTGTTCTTTCCAACATCATGGCCCAAAACCTGCTGCTACCTTTGGTTCCAGCTTTGTCGTGTCCTCATCCCCCAGTCCGCCTACTCTGAAAACATACATGGTTGATAAGAAAGAACAGAGCAGCTGTGAAAGAACATTACGAGACAACCTTGCTGAAAGTTCAAAGGAATTAGGGAAAGCTAGGTAAACAAAAGGCCTAAATCCATCACCTTGGATACTGAGAAATATATTTATGGGGGAAATACTTCATTCCCCGGTAAGTGACCCAATTTAGGATCCTTATATAAATTTTCAAGGACAGAAGAGTTATTTATCTAGAAGTCCAGGATATCTCCGACTAAGGAGCCACAAAAAATGCACTTACTACATACATTATATAACTGGGAAACACTTCAGTGAATTGTAAGTTCAATGATCAATATGCAAATCAATGGGAACTTGCTTTGAAGCAAGAAAATTTCCACTAGAGGTTCATCTTGAAAAGTACTTGTGGCATCATGAGGCTGTGCTTTCAAGTAATCCACAGTATATAAATACAATTCCAACTTTGAAGCTGATGTTTGAAGGAGCCTAGAACGGAATGTCGGCAGCCTAAAACCCACCTTGTTTTGTCTCAGAATGCTTCTCGGTTACCTAGCAAAGTATCATGGTGTTCAATGTCTGGAATAACTGTTACCAGTAGCTGTGAATCTCAAACAAAAATGCTTAATCTTGAGGCTCTGTTTGAGAAGGAAGAATTCTTCTGCCAAAACTCATTAGCCTAACTTGATGCTGCTGTAATTTCCTACTCATAGTAACCTTCTCTCTAGTTGAATGTATTGGCTGGTTTGTAAAGGGCTAATGATAACAAAATACAAATTGATGCTAAAAGAATTTTTAGAGGGCAAGGAGCAGGGATAGCATACAGAGAATGCCAGGGTGGGTATTATTAAAAAAAAACATATGAAATAAAAGGCAAACAGTTTTGTTGAAGTCTGCTCTTCTGTTTGGAATTTTTCTTTAGTTCCTGGAAGGAACCAGGTGAAGTTGGGACATCAGCTGTATTATATTGAGCCCTTTCTTAGGTAGAAAAACTTGAAGCAGAGTTGTTAAGAAATGTTCTCAAAAATGAAGCAACAAATTTTGGTAGTTGGGTGGGACTGAAACTTGAGCATTTGATACTTGGCTTATTCTCTACTCCTTTATGAAACCAACCTTAACTTGTGTTGCACATTTCTGTAGATCTGGCTCTTCCTCACACACATTACTTTCCAGGATGCCTTTACTGCTCCTTCAAAGCATGCAGCAGAGGCTTGGGCTGGCCTTCATGGTATATTTATTGGCCTCAAAATTTTATCTTTAATATGCTCATCAAAAATCTCCTTCAATGAGAACTGTGACTCAAGAGTATACTACAGACAAAATGTAGTCAAACACGCATGTAGGGAAAATTTGTTGCAGTCTTTTGCTGCGTAATAAGATATTTCAGGGACATTCAGGCAAATCTAAGTGCAAATCTAAGTGCTTCTATTTACAAAGATTTTACTGAAACTTTATAAAAAACAAAAATCCATATTGGAGAAGACAGATAAACCCAAGAAGACACCAACATTGTATCCATTCAAAGTTGTAGAAGTTAAGTTTGCAAAATCAATTTCTGGTACATTTAGTGTTTCATCACAGTTTAAATGATACCTTGAATCTGCTGTGTTTGATCAGACATTGCCTTTTGTTTATTGACCTGAAGTGCGGAGAGCTGGGATATTACAATTCTTCTGCAAAGGGCTATTCATCAAACGTCTGGCTCTGTTACAGGTCCCTAGTTTTCTCCTCAAGGAAAGTTGACAGTAAATGCTTTCAGTGTTCTTTCCTTACATGTAAAAAAAAAAAAAAAAAAAAACAAACAACAAAATCTGTTACAGCAATCAAAATAAGAAATACACATGTAAAGACAACAGAATTTAGTTGTAATTTTCAAACACTGAAGTAGTATGAAGAAATTACCAGAGCTGACGCAGCACTGGTGGTTTATAGATGTTCCTTACTCAGAAAATACCTTTTCTTTCTTGGTTTGGGATACATTACATTTAGGTCCAGTATTCTCTTAGGAAAATACCTTCTAATATTTTAAAAATATATTCTGATTTAAGTTTAAAAATATTTTCTTAAGAAAATAATCTGACCGGTTAATCTCACTGTCTGTTCCGAGTACAGTTGTTTTCTCACATCTAGGAGATGGAAACTGCCAAAACCTTTTTCTCAAGGATATTTCCATTGGCCTCCAGCCTCAGCCTGTCACTCCACTCCAGTTCTTTCCTCTTAAAAAATGGCCAGTGCTTCCTTAAGCGTTGAAATGTTACCTGTCTGTCTTCGGACTGCAGGCAATTCAGCAATCATCTAGCACAGGTAGAGAATGTGTCTGTTGTGCCTCTGTTTCAGTCTTCCCTTCTATTCTGAAACTGTTCTTTTCTGTCAACAGAGCAAAAAGAACATTACCCTGGGCTCACAAAAACGCTGAAGAAATGTTTCAGAAAGGGTTGCTTCACCGCTGTAGGGCAGCATACGACAGCACAACTTGCACTGTGCTGCAGTTCAGTTCGTGGTCTGTATTTAATATACCGAAATGTTAAATGCAGGAAGCCCTTTAACTAGGACAGCGACCACACCTGTGACAGCTTTTTTCTGAACAGGGCTTTTTGGCTTTTTCTACCATGCAATTTCATGGACAAATATGTAATTTATTTTTACTATTTCTCAGTTAGAAACTGAGAATAAAGGACCTTTTAAATAATTAATCAGCAATGCTCTTGGCTGTCCTCCAAATTCCAGAACAGCCCTCACCCTCCCCTTTCTTACAGTTAAGTTCAACAATTGAGGAACAGGAGTCAATCTGAAGAGACAAAGGAACTCTGTTTCTCTCACATGGTCTCCATTTCCGTAACGCCTGTCTCCTTGCCTAGGGTCAGATTGTATGATCAGTTTTCATTTTAGCCTTATCCCTTCTTCATTCATCTGTAACTTCCTAGGTCCTTGTGTTGCTGGGTGCCCTCTTGGCCTTCAGTCATCACCGGATCTGAACCCATCCCCTCTGGGACCCCTCAGCACCCCCAAGAAGGTCTGCACTAAGGTCTTGAGGTCAGCACAACCGGGGATCTACCTTCATGCGCAGGGGAGCAGAACAGTCTGCCCTGCATGGTCATAGACTTCCTAAGAACCTCATTTCTGTGCCCAGAAATGAAATGAGTAACTAACGCCAGTGGTGTTATTTATAGGGACTACAGTTGGTTTAATAAGATGTTTCTTTCACATCAAAGCCTTCAAGATTTTGTCTTAGGCTAAAAGTAATACCCACTCCCCCCAACTGTTTGCAGTGAGAAAAGGCAGTAATGTTATTTAATGTTATCCTCCGTCAAGTTTGGGCTACAGAGTTACACCAGTGCTTGGTCATAAAACTTTACCGCTAGAATCCAGCCCTAATAATCTTCCCACTTCCATTCTACCAAAGTTATCTTTCCTATTGGTTTGGTTTTTTTCCTACTTGATAGGTGCTTTTTTTTTAATTCCACAATACCATTTGATCATTACTATCAACTCGCTGCTGTGGTGCAATATCCTCTTCACGCTTCAGACAGCGCAAGGAAACCACCGTTACCCAACTGCATCCAGACCCACCGCCACCGGGCCGGGTTTCCCGTTCCGTGTTTCATGTTCCCCGGCTGCCGTTCCCGGCGGGTTTCAGCCATCATTCATCAGCCAAAGCCTCACCGCCGGCAGCGCTGAGGCGTGAGGGAACGGCCGGGCTCCCGCTCCTGCCAGCCCCGCCGGGCCGGAGCACGCCCTGCGGCAGGGCAGCCCCCGAGCGCTGCCCCTCTGCTCCCACCGGACCGGAGCGGACCGGAGCGGAGCGCTCCGTCCCGCCCGGACCGGAGCGGAGCAGCGGCAGCGGCGCCTCCGCCCTCCCGGCGTCCGCCATTCCGCGGCGCTCCTCCCTGCGGGGCGGTCGCGGCCTGGTTCCGGCAGCCGCTGCGGCTCTCTCGGGGCGGGAGAGCCATGGAGGACACTGATTACTTTGAAGGCAGCGCGGCGGAGTGGGGCAGCGAGGCAGATGGAGGCACGGTGAGCGCTTGCGGGTGTCTTTGCAGCGGCGCGGAGCGGGGCTGCCCGCCTGCGGGAGCCGGGGGCTCGGTATCGGGCCTGGAGCCGCCTGTGAGGGGGAGCGCTCCACCTTCGGGACCGCTCTGGAGAGCGGAGGCTTTTGGGGGAGTCGAGTGGGTTCCGGAGGGGCTCCCGGGGCTTCTCGCTCTGCGGGTGGGGGGAGCCGCGTGTGGGGATCAGACCTGAGGCGATGGGCGCTGAGTGTAGAAGCAGGTGGAGAAGTCTCCTCCGTGTTGGGGCCTGGGCCTTGAGAGCGTTGTAAGGGAGGAAAACAGCTGGTTGGTTTTGTGCCTTCTCTGTTTAAAAGTCGTGTTTTCGTGTGAAGGAGGCGGTTTCATGGGGTGAGCCGATGTGTGTGAGTTTCTGTGGGCAAAAGTAGTCTAAATATGGGATTGTAGGGGGAAGTGGGGCAAGAGAGGTGGCTGACTTGACTGTGCTTGGAAACAGCAAGACGATGAGGATGGGGAGGGGGAAGATGATGCCGAAGTCCAGCAAGAATGCCTGAAGAAATTTTCAACCCCTGACTATATAATGGAGCCATCTATATTTAACACGTTGAAGAGGTGAGTGTAACCTTACATGTGTTGAAATGCACATTAGAGGTGTGGTGTGGTCACTTTGCATGGGAGTTTGTGTGAAAGCTCATAAATGATGCTATTGTTTTTCTTTTATTTGGAGTCAGTTGGTTTTGGTTTTTAATGTGGCACTCAACTAGTTCTTTTGTAATCCTTTGATCAGGTATTTCCAAGCAGGAGGTTCTCCAGAGAACGTTATCCAGCTCCTCTCTGAAAACTACACTGCAGTGGCACAAACTGTAAACTTGCTGGCAGAGTGGCTCATTCAGACAGGTATAATTGATAAGCGATTGATATGCTATAATTTGGGTCTTTATTTTGTCAGAAATATTTGAATCAGTGGCAGATTTGATCGTACTCAAGAAGTGGACTGTTGTGAAGGTGACATCCTGTATGTGTCTGTGACTAAATTCTTCATAATATGTTTATTCTGCACAGAGAATAATCTGTTGAGGAACACTGAAATGTTCACAAACTGTCTGATAAAGGGTAATACAGTTGAATCAGCTGCATAAACTGTATTTTGTTTTTATAGTCAAGGGTACTGTTATGTAGATGGTCTTATCAATATTTCACTGTTTCTAAGAGTACAGTATGAATGTCTGAACAATTACGCTATTGGTAGTTACTGTACCTTTCAGTAGATGAATGGTTAGATGGAAAGCTGTCATACAGATGCCTGTATTTTCTTTTGAATTCTTCAGCAGCCTCTTGAAAGTTTAGCATTATCTCCTGGTATATTTGTCCCTTGGTTCTTATAAACTTTCATTTTACCCATATCTTCGAACTGTAGACCTACTTACTACAACTTTGTGTATTCTTTTATCATGTACTATGAAAGGTACTGGTAGCAAACATACTACTTTATGATGGACTTTAGTCTGAATAAGGTGGGTTGTGCACCATCCTGGTAATCCCTTCTGTGTTTAAGATATGCACATTTTGTTTTCGTGCCCAGTAACAGTCTTGTGAAATAGCTGATGTAGCTGTTTGCGTGACTGATGAAGAGAGCAAGAAAAAAGGACTAGTGTGACCTGCCTGTGATCCCAAGCAGTCTGCACTTAGGGAAGAAGATCAAGGACCTGAATCTGTCTGTATCGGTGTGGCTTGACAGTAGAACTGATGGCTCTCCTCTCCGTGTTGAAAAGTTTGAGTAGTTTCTATTCTCATTTGAAGACTTAGTGTTGCTGCCATGTTTGATTGGATTGCATCTGCTAAAGTTTTGTTCTTCCTTCTATACAGGTGTTGAGCCACTGCAAGTTCAGGAGACTGTCGAAAACCATTTAAAAAGCTTACTTATTAAGCATTTTGATCCTCGGAAAGCAGATTCCATCTTTACAGAGGAGGGAGAGGTGTGCATGAAATCCATGTTGTTGTCTCTACATAAGTGAATCCTGCACATTTGCCTTCGTCTGATAGAGCAGTGGATGGTGGGGGAAGGAAAATCGTATCTTCAGAGCTCTTTGATTAAGAAGCATCTGGTTTCAGAAAACCAGCTTCATCTCACTGGAGTCCTTAGAGGCCTAGAGAACGGGGAAAATTCAAAGGCATCCTCCTTTGTGATAAAGTTCTGTACAGCAACTTGCAGGACTCCTGGAAGGTAAAAGATTTACATTTAATGACTTTGACAACTAGAAATTCTTACATTTCTCGTTATTGCTCTAATCTTTCAGACTCCAGCCTGGCTTGAGCAAATGATAGCACATACGACATGGAGAGATCTCTTCTACAAGTTGGCAGAAGCCCATCCTGACTGTTTAATGCTTAATTTTACTGTGAAGGTAGTATACTCAGGTCTCATAAATAAGAATATCCATAAACAGCTGATTGATCTGACATCAAGTATTGTCTGTGATCTTACCTGTATCTTTTATGTGTTCCTGCTACTACTGCTTATTCATATGTCAGAACAGTGCAAGTACACATTGGTGGGAGGAATTGTGTTACAGGTTGCAAGGAGTAAGTTTCCCAGTAGTAGTTTCCCAGTTTGTTGTTTGTTTTTTCCCTGTGATCTGTACCTGAGAATTCTGGATTTCTGGTGCATATGACGTTTCAGTCAGCTTGGTATGTTCCTGTGACAGGGAAAGAATGTTTTATCTTGTGTGCTCTGAAATGCATTTTTGTATCATTATGATTTACATTTTTTGCTACATCGTTGTTGATTTCCTTTTTTGTAGTGTGAAAGACAAACATGAATTCCACTAAGTGTATGCAGAGGCAAATCTTACAATTCTGTATGTTCTTCTAGACTTGTTAGGATATCTAAAATATAAATGCAAATACAAGTTTTCTGTGATGTTTTTGGTTTTATAGCTTATATCTGATGCTGGATATCAAGGGGAAATAACCAGTGTTTCAACAGCATGTCAGCAACTAGAAGTATTTTCCAGAGTCCTGCGTACATCTCTGGCAACAATTTTAGATGGAGGAGAAGAAAACCTTGAAAAAAACCTCCCTGAATTTGCTGTAAGTGTTTTGGGACTTGTAATTATAGT
>JAOEHX010063806.1:0-10314 GCA_025448015.1 Bolborhynchus lineola | reverse complement strand
GGTGTCCTGTCTTTGCTTCCTCACAGCTTCCCCTCCTCCATGGCAGAGCATGAGACTCAGAAAGTCCTTGGTCAGACTAAACATTACTGAGCAACAACTAAGACCATCAGTGCTATCAGCACTGTTCCCAGGCTGAAAGTCAAAAATACAGCACTGAATCAGCTACTGAGAAGAAAAAAATGACAGCTACTGCTGAACTGAGGACAATAATGTATTTATTCTCATAACTAAGCAAAGTACAGGGTGACATGTTTATTTTCCTTTGTGTACCTTGGATTGCTCAGAACACAAACATCAACTTCCAGTTTGTATGCATTGAAATTGAATAACTCCTGTAACATTGCAATTTTATTCTTGATTGAGAAGAAAATGACAGTTATTTGCCCAATGAAATCTCAAACATGACCTCAACTCGTATTTTGTTCAATAATCTCTAAGCATTCAGTAAACTGCTGTTCTGAGCAAATTGCATTCAAATATACAGTAAATACTTATAATAATCACCATGAAAAAAAATGGACTTGCCAGGTATTAATTTTTGATGTCCTAAGCACTTTCTTTGCAATTCCATTGTCATCTGGCATCACTGTACCATAAATTTAGAGTGTTGCCTGGAATAGCTCTGCGTTCTTTTGTAACATGACTCCTTAAGATTTAGCAAGTCTAAGCAGATACAGATGATTGTATAAGCCATTTGCATTTTCTACTGCTTAGGAATGTATGAGATACAATCTAAAAACTTTTAAAATAAAACTACCTCTTCATGGCTTAATAAACTGTTATGAATAGGCAGAATCACCACTTATTATGTTACTGAGCTTTACAAGAATTTGTAACTGATGGGGGGAAGAATGAACAAAATAGAGAACAACTGTAAGTCTTGGAAGGGGCCATATGAACAAAGCCAAAGAGATGATTGAATATGGAATAATCTCACTTTGGGGAAACACTAGGAGGTAATTATTATGCCACTTTTTGCCCAGCTTTTCTTACTGTGGCCAGAGCTGTGGAACCTGAGATCCCACACAGGAGTCCTCAAAAGGACTCTTGGATTTGGCTCCTCTTTTCCTAAAGGTAGATAAAATGCTACGGAGTGACACAGACCACTGTGCAAGTTTATTGCAAGCTTTCTGAAAAAATTGTGAGTGCTGCTCCTTAGAAACAGAGGTAAAAATAAAAGCGGAAGAAGCAGCTGGACTCTCAGACTCCCACACCTGGTTGCAGCTGGGGTCTGAGTTTCTCCCTGGCCTGCCAAACTCTTTGACTGGTGCTGATCATTTCACTGGCTTCTTCACTACCCTCTCAAATCCTCAGAAAAGCCTCCTCACGTGAAGGACTGTGTGGCAGAGACAGCTAAAATCTCCTCCATGTGGGCTAGTATCCAAACGTGGCTTTGGAGGGATGAGCCAAGTCTGCATTCACAGCTGTAGGAAGTGTACCTGCCTGAAATGCAAGGGAGAGAAACACAGAGCATGCACCTCAAAAACTCTTCCAGGATTCTTGTTTTTTTTTGGTTTTTTTTTTTTTTTTTACTTCTTCTTTTATAAAGTTTTAACATTGTTGTGATGTTTTTGCATTTTAATATACTACTGCATCAAGCAAAACTGTATCATGAAACTCTGCATAAGTAGTAGGCATATATGATATATAGTATTTGCTCTTGCAGCCTGATATAGGAAATGGAGTTCCTCTTACATGCATATTTTAAAAGCTGAAACAGGACACAGAAAATAGATTCTTTCCTTGCTGAAGTACCATAAAGGGGTATGACTGGAAAACAAAGTTCTCTTTCTCAACAATAAGCTTTAACATGCTGTCCACACTTCGAAAAGCTGACAAAAAGCAAAGTATTTGTGTTAG
This sequence comes from Bolborhynchus lineola, assembly GCA_025448015.1. Classification (NCBI taxonomy): domain Eukaryota; kingdom Metazoa; phylum Chordata; class Aves; order Psittaciformes; family Psittacidae; genus Bolborhynchus; species Bolborhynchus lineola. The sequence goes on along the minus strand of JAOEHX010063806.1, from coordinate 8,454 downwards.
GGTTTGCATATTTTTTTCTATATTTTCTTGATTTCCATAAATCTCACGTTCTTTGAAGTCCCACAGGATCCTCTAAAAGGAAACTCTTTGCAGGAAGCCCTCTGAACATTAGAGAATTAAACCCGTGAATGGTCTATCTCCTTAGTTACAGTTCATGATTTCCAGTTCCAGTAAGTGAACTAAGCTAAGTCACAGACAACCACAGACTTATCATCATTGTGAGAGTGCCAGGTCAGAGCTGCTCCTGAGACAACACACAATTCAGAAGCATTTTAGGGTTTCCATCCTTGATAATAACAAAACATAAGTAGGGAGGGGAAAAAAGTACCATTTATGGTTTAATTGAAAGCTGAAAAGCCGCAGTTATCTTCTGATATTTGGACTAATCACAATACAAAATATTCATTTGCTACATTTTTTTAGATTTGATGCAATTTCATGGCTGCAGCAGAAGGCATGTGTATAAATATGTTTTCAAGTTTCTTAGTTAACAGGTGACTTTCTGCCTTTATCATATTTATTTTGACTTAAACAATAATACCAGAACTGCTTCTATAGCCTCTGGGAACCCTAACATAAAACTAGCACTGTAGAAGAGCTCTCTCAGTGCTAAAACAAATAAATTAGCAGGATCTCTGTGTATTTATAATTATAAAGAATATCTATTTTCAGAAAATGAAGTAAAGCATATTAACATTATTAAGTGTAACAGCAGGTCAGTCTGGGGAAAGGACAAAAAAATGAGTTGAAGAAAACATTAACAAATAACACATATTGACATCACCCATCCTGCTAAAATTGTTTAAAGCAAGGTAAGAAGTCATCTCTAAACCAGTGGTCCTTATTCTAGAGAAGACAAGAGGGACATAAACAGAGAGGACTGGCAGAGCCCTCGCAGCATGCTCCAGGATCATCTAACTGCAACAGACATCTGCTTGAAGCACGCTTTGCTTTGCTTCCTTCCTTCCAAGGACATCTGGGAAGGGAGAGGAAAGGAGTTCCCACCTTAACAAAGAGCTGACTGGCACCTGAGGTCTCTGTATTCAGGGGCCTTCTGTGGTTTGCTGCAGCAGAAGTACCCATGGAAGCATGGACAGTCCCTAGAGAACATCTCTATCTTGAGAAAGAAAGATAGAGATAAAATTCATTGCTCCCACAGGTCCTGGAGTATTTATGCTGAGATTTCTAATTCACATTGCATTTACTCTACAGAGATTTCTACTCGGAATAGGTATGCGTGGACCTGGTCCAGCACATCAGAAATTTAGCAGTGCCATCAGAAACTAGCTCAATAGCTTTAATGGAGATTAGAGGAGAAGAATGCCTGGTTTTCATCCTTCGATTGGAACCTAATAAATTCCAATTAGTAGAATAATTAATGAAGTGGCTCAGGACAAACTTGGTTGACCTTATTAAGGTCTATGTCTGTCCTGTTGACCACTTGTGTTTAATGTAAGGAAATACATTCTATATCAAGCTACCATAAATCAGATGCTTGCAAAGTCCATTGCAGATTTGCTCTTATGCTGTGAGGATATTTCACCTTGAGAGCATCCTGACTTGGCTCAGCCCTGTGGCTGGATATGCAAGCCATGGAGCAGGGTACCTGTATGTGAAGCTTCTTGGGAAATAAGGAGGGCAAAGGAGCATGCAGTGGCCTGCTGTCTGTCAGGGCTGGGGTATCTGGCAGCAGAAAGGGGCAAAAGCATGGTCTTTCTGTTCTACTGACCAGTTTGGTCTATGAGAATCTCTACAACCATTTTTCATAATGTAATTAGCTTGCTAGCATAATTCAAGCTTCTGTGGAAAGGTACCTGTTTTGTAGAAAAGTACCGAGCAGTTCTGCCAAAGTACTGTCAAAGTTTGTAAACCCAAATGACTATTCTGAAAGCACCAACAGAAGACTTGAAGACTGAAATAAACTTCATAGGTTTTATTCATCATCTCAATAATCCTCATAAAATAGAAGTTGTGAATCTTCTGCAGACTGGGAAGCTAGAGAAGGAAAAATGTTGGTAGTAGTATCTATCATAGAATCATAGAATAGCTTTATTTCTTATTCTACTACAAAAAACCCTCAGAAGTTGTCTCCACTATAGTGGAAGTAAAACATAATTAGAAAGAGGAAACAACCAAGATTAAATTAAATCAAAACTTGATTGTTAGCTAGCAGTTGGGATTCTGCCAGCCTGGTGCTTAAACGTACATGATACTTTCAGGATCTCTATAGCAAAACCACCATCTGTAATTCCAAAGCTAAAACAATAGCATGACTGAAAAGAGATGGTATGAAATAAAGATAACTCTTGGTATTATAAGTTTATTTTTTTTTTTCTTTCTCTATTTCATTTTCTATGGGTGAAATGACCAAAAAAAGACAGAAACAGGTGATTATTTCTGCTGGGTTTTTTACACATGAAATTCAAAATATTTTTCAAAGGTATGAAATTATTGTGGCTGCATGTCTATACTAACACCACCTTTATCCTTGAAGTACATACACCTGCATTTATATTTAAGGAAGGAATTTTTTTTTCACCTTAATGATGTGAGATAATAAGCATTTTGGCATGAAAAAATAGTTTTTATTTTTAAACACAGGTCTGTGTGCAATATTACACCCCATACTCACAGTCTGTACAATTATTAATAGCCATCTGATGAGAAAGGAATCCTGTTGTCAGAACACACCTCTAGCAGCAACAGATAGTTTTAAACGAGGACAGCATAGTATACATTTTAAGAAAAGGGATCAACTATGAATGAGAAAGTCTTACTACAGGAAAATGTTTCTATAATCCCATGGCTGAAAAAATAGTTATCTTGGAAAATGGATCAGGATTTTCTTTACAGCTTAGACATTATGAAGAGTGTTTGGTTTATTGTGTTTTGTTTTGGTTTGGTTTTTTAATCATTGGAAATCCAGCAGCTTGGGGATTTTTTATATTAAGGAAGGATAGATTTTTCTTATTTATATAAAACATCTGTGGAGAGAGAAATCCTACTTAACTCTTCATAATAGATCTCTGAGCACAAATTTCCATACAGTGACCCTATGCTGTTATGAAAAACAGGAATGAAGCTCTGGTTACAGCTTACAGACTCGAGCTCTGCTCTAGGCCAGACTATAAGCAAATAAAGATGAATCTTATTAAAATAAGGCTCTTCATTTCCTCCCTTACACTTCAGCACATGTTGAATATGATTTCAGGAAAGATCAGATCTGAGCTTTGGACTTTCAAAGAACTGAGAAAAACACGTGCCACTGAAAACCTGTGTTTTTTTGATCTATGATTATGAACTGTGGCCAGTGCCACAGTGAGAGCAGAGGAGGGACCATCAGAACACACCCCTGGAAACAGCTGAAGGAATTTGGACCTCCACACTGCTGACAATATCAATATTATTTGTTTCTTTTAACATTGGGTGATCAATTTTCTTTGAGTGACATTAGTGTCTTTAATGTATAGATTTGGAAAATGAACTACAACGTGGCTGATGTGTGTGAACCAAATCGTGTCAGGGTTTGGGGAAAATGATGGATAATATTCTTCACATATTTGCCTAAGGTTCTTTCTCATCATTCAAAAAGCATCCTGCATAAACAGAATGCACCGTATGATCTCCTAAATATGCAAGAAAAAATTACTTTTGGATTAAAATTACATCTGTTTAGACTGCATGTAGAAGCATGCAGGCATCTATTTAGTAGCTTTATCTTGTAAAAGAAAGAGAGATCAGAATGAGAAGTGCAAAAATCATTACAGAAGTAGACATGTATGCAATACAGGTCTGAGACAGACAAAAACATGGGCTCTTTAACTTCCTTCCCGCTAGTACCCCAGAGAAACATTATCTGTGTTGCTTCTTAAAGGTCTTATCAGTAGATCTAGCTAAAGTGTCTTGTGTTTCAATAATATTTCAGTCACTGTTTTGTTGGAGCAACCACCAATCATATCAATTACCAGAGTTTATTTCCTTCCCTTCTAGTCTCTGTCCATTAGTGCAACCTTTCTGTACACTTATGTTAAAATGGGACTTCGAGGATTTGGGTGTTTATTTCAGTTTTAAGCCCGGGTACGCTGCTACCAAATGGGATCTGGCAGTGCTGCATTCTTTTCAAAGCCTGAAAATGCAGTAACAAGAATTTATTACATTACTGCTTTAAAATTATATAGTTACAAGTAAGTAATTTCATAATAGCACAGAAAAGCAACTGCCCTAATGCATTCCTACCTAGAGACAGCAAACTTTGCACACCTTGGAAAAATTGGCTCTTTTAGAGAGTGTAATACAGTTTTGTTAATGCAAGGCTCACAGAGCTTAGGTAATACTGAGCGTAAGCTTTCAGCATTTTACAGTCTTCTGAACTGAATTACGAAACTGAAACTGCTGGTTTGCCAATTATCAGGCAGTGCATTTCTTCAGACTGCTAACAGAAATGTGTGTCACAAGCATACACCTGTTCAGAATACCTGTTTCTTACTGGAGTATCAGGCAAACTTTTGCAGAAGAGGAAAAGAAAGAAAACTTTGAAGTATTAACAAAAAAAAAAATTGAATAATAATGATTAAGATAAAAACCCCACAATCCTGTGCTTACAAAAAAGCACAAAATATTTCCATGGACCCAGGAACTTATCTGATACAATATTAGTAGATTTTCAGCCAGAGGGCTATTTTTCTCCCTCCAAGGTGTTTGAATACATCAGCAGCCATATGCTTTATTTTACTGGTTTATGCTGATTTCAGTGACATTTTGCTTCTGATGAGAAAAAAATCAAAGTGATCTAAAAATCTTTGTGACGTTTCAAAATGAGTTTTCACTTTAAATGTATAATACATATGCACAAACTTTTGGAAGAAAAGAGATTTTGGTTTGGTCAAAACTTCTCCAGCAGTACAATGATGAATTGTAATTTTGTAATACAGAAAAATAAGTAGAAGTCATGAAAGAAGAAGAATAAATTGACACTAACGAAGGCTGTGGCTTGACGCTATAGAAAACCTTCACTACTCTTTGACAGCTATTGTTTTGCTCTGGCCAGGCAACATCACTGCAGAGTTTTCTTTTTTGGATGGAATGTAGAGACCGCGTTAGATGTATATATTCTTGATTCTGCCTCAGCATAACAGAATGGATTAGATGACCTCTTGAGATATCTTTCAACTACAAATTTCATTAGTTCCATGCTTTCTCTACTACATGAATACTGCACACTCCCTCTTCAAGTATGCCTGTGCCCTTTAAAAAAAAGATAGCATTTAGTAGAATACTGAGGAGCATGAAAGAGACTATTAAGAGACATGTAAGAGACTGTTTCCTGACTCAGATTCATCTTGATAAAGACTTAATAATCTGATCCATGTAGAAGTTTTTGAAAATTAGATTAAATGCATGAATGGGATTGAGCGCGCCCTCAGCAAGTTTCCCAATGACACCAAGCTATGTGGTTTGGTTGATACACTGAAGGGAAGGAATGTCACCCAGAGGGATTTTGACACACTTATGAGGTGAACTGATGACAGCCTGATAAAGATTAACCATGCCAAGTGCAAGGGCCTACACTTGGGTCAGAGCAATCCCAGGCACAGCTACAGGTTGGGCAGAGAAGAGAGTGAGAGCAGCCCTGCGGAGAAGGACTTGGGAGTGTTGGTTGATGAAAAACTGAACATTTGCTGGCAATGTGTGCTCGCAGCCCAGAAAGCCAACCATATCCTGAGCTGCATCAAAAGGAACATTTCCAGCAGGTTGAGGGAGGTGATCCTGCCCCTCTACTCTGCTCTCGTGAGACGTCACTTGGAGTACTGTGTACAGTTTTGGTGTCCTGAACATAAAAAGGACATGGAACTGTTGGATCAAGTCCAGAGGAGGACTATGAGGGAGATCAGGGGACTGCAGCACCTCCTGTATGAAGACAGGCTGAGAAAGCTGGACCTGTTCAGCCTGGAGAAGAGAAGGCTGCATGGAGACCTCAGAGCAGCATTCCAGTATCTGAAGGGGGCCTATAAAGATGCTGAGGAGGGACTCTTCATTAGGGACTGTAATGATAGGACAAGGAGTAACAGGTTCAAACTTAAACAGGGGAAGTTTAGATTGGATATAAGGAGGAAGTTCTTCATTGTAAAGGTGGTGTGGCACTGGAATGGGGTGCCCAGGGAAGTTGTGAATGCTCCATTCATGGTGGTATTCAAGGCCGGGCTGGACATAGCCTTGGGTGGCATGGTTTATTGTGAGGTATCTGTGCCCATGGCAGGGGGTTTGGAACTAGATGATCTTAAGGTCCTTTCCAACCCTATTGTATTATTCTATAAATATCTAGAAAACCTACCTCAAATTCTAGAGTTACTGCTTAACTAGACTTTTTTTTTGGCTTACTCCATTAAAATAACTGCAATTACAGAGTACTTTGATATTTTGCTTTCATACAAACTGGAGATACTAACATAGATGTTTTCAAATAGAGGATACTATGTTATTAATGAAATGAAGTTGTTTTTACAAGAGTACAATGAAACATGTGGAGCGGCATTAGGAAAAGAAAGAAAAATAAATCTGTCTGGGATGCAAGACTTCCCAGCTCAGAATTATTTTGTAAGCATTGTTAGTGAATATCATGGACATTTCATGAGGAACAAGTCTCCAGCTAGGTTCCAATGAAAGATTCATAGAATTGAACTGATCTTCATTGCTGATCCCTTTATTTAACCCGTGGAGTCTTTCAGTTTATGGCTTATACCAAACATGGTGCAGCTTCAAGCAGCTTGATAACAGTGCTTTTGAGAATAAAAAGGGAAATTGTACTTTAAACCTAATTTCTGAAACAACTTTCATTATTTTTCATTCATAAAAGGTGCATTAATGCTTTTTCTAACAAAAAAAAAAAAAAAAAAAGGCAATTATGACATTTTTCCTGGCATGTTCTTTTGAAGATTTCACTTTGAAAGTGCACACTGGTGAGATAAGGACACTGAACAAATGCTTCTCCTTCCCAGCAGTGAAAAGCAGTTATTCTGAGAAGTAATAAAGTAATAGTAGTAGTTCAAGTGTGGGGAAAAGGTTTGAACTGCTTTTACTTTAGAAGTAAATTGTCATACAAGAAGGGCAATATCCACATATATACAGGTGCTCTGTCACTAAATGACTTATCTAACAAGCACATCTAAGGTGCAAAGTAGGAGTTATCCTCATTAGCTTGTATTTAGGTGAGTTGACCAAGGTTCAGTCCAATCTCATTGGACATGCTCTTTCTCAAATCCCTTGGAAAACAGCCTGTTTCCAACCATCAGCGTATTCCACCAGGAATACACTGATCTGAATTAATTAACTGAAATCAAGACAGTTTTATAAAGGAACAAGACCAAAGAAGGTGATGTACTGAATCTAAATGAAGAGGTGTGCTGTGACTTACAGCAAAGCCTTGACTGTGAACATGAGGAAAGCAGCTCAAGCAGGGCAACCTCATGAGAGTAGCGGACCAAAGAGGGATTAGTCTAAGGCAGAATATAGTAATTTCTTGTTTCAGCATGACAGCAAAATACTGCCATTCCTCAACACTTCTTTGGGTTTCTCATCTGATGAGCAGCAAAGGAAGTCATTTGCTCCTCTGTTCTTCAACCCAAGGTTTGACAGCTATATAATACACCTAAGGGCTGTTTTTATACTATTTCTCTCCCTTTTCACAAATGAATCACAATGCTATTGCAAGGATTTTGTGAGCATTTCTTCCATCACTGCTTCTTTCAACTGCAGTTGAACATGCAAAAATAAGAATTTTCCCCTTCTGAAAACAAACTTAGCTTGTCTATGCAGAAATACGCTTCGGTAATTTGTTTTCAGCTGAGATACAAAATATCTAATGCATGCTTCCTGCACTTTTTTTCCTGCAGTTTTCTTTTCTTCTTTTTTCTTTTCTTATATGAAACTTATTTGAGAGACTGAAACTCTGTCTTTAATTATTCATTTCATTAATTTGAATTACAGCTTTCCAATCTAACACTGCAGAGAAAATGCTCCAGGGTAAATCATAGAATCATAGAATACTTAGGGTTTGGAAGGACCTGATGATAATCCAGTTCCAACTCCCCTGCCATGGGCAGGGACACTCCCCAGTAAAACATGCCACACAAAGCTCTGTCCAAACTGGCCTTGAACACCACCAGGGGTGGAGCATTCACAATTTCCCTGGGCAACCCATTCCAGTGCCACACCACCTTTACATTGAAGAATTTCTTCCTCACATTCAATCTAAACTTCCCCTAGTTAAGTTTGAACCCCTTAGCCCTTGTCCTATCACAAAAGTCCCTAATGAAGAGTCCCTTCCCAGCATCCTTATAGCCCTGCTTCAGATACTGGAATGCTACTCTGAGGTCTCCATGCAGCCTTCTCTTCTCCAGGCTGAACAGCCCCAACTTTCTCATCATATCTTCATACGGGAGGTGCTCCAGTCCCATG
>JAOEHX010063804.1:0-13237 GCA_025448015.1 Bolborhynchus lineola | reverse complement strand
TAACGAAGTTCAAAGCAAACACTCATGTCTAAATGACAAAAAAATATAAAATTTCAAAATACTTGAAATTAATTACATAGAAAACAACATATTTCAAACATACCCATACAAAGTCAATATATCTCAATGTAAACTTAAGAATGATCAACTATTAGATTACAGATTTTTATCTTGAATAAGAAATCTCCATTGGCATCATTTATAACAAGTCTTCCAAAGAAATACACTCAATTCAGAGTAATTCAGCCTCTTGAATGGCAAGTACTAACAAGTATCAGAAAAATGATATAAAAATATTGGTAGTATAATTTGCCAATGACCAAAAACCATAATAAAGTATCAATAAGTAATGGTGCTAGGTCAGTTCGGCCCACCTTGTGTGAGAAGGCATATGTACTATAACAATGCAGGTTATGGTTTCTACAGAAGTAGAAAATTTTGAGACTAAATACTCAAGTTTGTATATTCAGGAGATGTTTGCCAACTTCCTCCACCTTCTGACACTGAGAGTCTCCTGTAAAATTTTGTTCATCTTGTAGTGTTGCAGTTTTAGCTGTCCTGAGTTTTTATCCGAGTCTGGGAATTTAAAAGCCATGAAATATTTGAAGCGCGTAAGGCTGATTTTCAAATCAAAATACGAAAGGTGGATTTCACATGGTTTCAACATGAAGCCATAGATCAGAACTGGTTTTCCTAAGCCTGATAAAAGGCGACCATAAGAATCTAAAACCTGTGATGTGTTTCATAACATATCCACTTCTTTTTTTAAACTAGATAAGTTTTCAGTAATCTTCCATTTATTATATGCTTTCTGTGACTGTAATATTTAGCCTCTAGCCTTGTTTTCACTAAAACTCTCTGTTGTTTCAAAACTCCTGTTTGTGATGATTCACCCCTACAAGGTGTCTTTCTGTTGAATGATGACAGTGTTGTTGAGTCTTTATTTTTTGCTTCATGATGTATTTCATGATAAATAGCTGCCTTCTAAGATGCAAATTCTTTTATGTGACTAAGATAAGTGATCACCGGCTCAGACTAAGTAATTCCTCTGTGAACTTAGTGAAGACACTTCAGTTTAGCTAACATCCTACCTGTAGAGTGTGAATGAAACCATTTATTACCTAAAAAGAGAGCAATAATAAAGCTTTTTGCTTCTAGCACCAAGATAATGCATTATTAACAACAGGTGTTACTGCTCAGAGGAAAGAAATGAGCACCACGTAGGACTAAGTGGTACAAGTCCAAGACCTTGAGTGTTTATACCTGGACACAAGTGTTTCAACCTTTGAGTTCTTATGTAGAGATTTGGGAGTTATGATCAACCAGTTTGCTGGTTATTACTTTCAGATAACCAAACAAAACAGTTGTTTTTCCATTCATTACTGAACCTGCCTCATAAAGAGTTCAATTTTTGGTTTCACTGCATTTAATTTGCTTGGTGGAGGGAATAAAGGTCTGAGTCCCTGAACCCTGTGGAGAGCTACCTGACAATATGTCCTTTAACATGTTAGCAAAACTGCAAAACCCACAGCCTGTCCCTTTCCACCACAGTGAGAAATTCCACACCACTAGTACTATGAATGGACTGCAGCCATCTGTACGAAGTGTGTGTTTTCTGAGGTGTGAGCCTGTTTGAATATACTTCCTTTAACAGTGCCTTTATAATTTAGCATTGGCATTTCAGTTACTGCTACTTACACTCTTCAGAAAATTTGGTGTTTGTAAACACACATCAGGCACAAATATCTTCCATAATTGTAAGCAGGGAGAATGATAAAGGCCATAGTATCTATTTTTTTTTAATTTTTACTGTCACTGCCAGTCTTGAGTATCAAAACTATGAACCATTTCTAGCTGCCTCACTTTAAGGGGTTGGATTTGCTCAGAAATGCAGTTCATTTTTTTTCTCATGGTTAATTACTTTATTTATTCATTTATTTTTTAAAGCATCACTTTAATAGGATTAGACTTCCCCTAACCCATACACAGCTCATCTTCATCTTCTCTTGGAGAGTCGAAGGGAAGTTTATCCTCTCCCAGGCAGACTTCATCCCACTTACAGGCAACTACTTCCTGCTAAGCCATTAATAAATCTTCTGCTATTGTGCTTCCACCCATTTGCAAATCACAAAATACCAAATAAACATAGAATGTACCAATTAATTTAACTCACAATTTCTTCTGTAAAAGTTTGCAATTGTTCTGGACAGAACACGTCTACATGGTAGTTCTAAACCTCACCATACCTTCATGTTACAGAAGAAGATACCCAATATAGAGATTGAGTATATCTATATATGCTCAATATATAGAGAGATACTCAGTGCTTTTACAGTATAGTTATAAAGTAAACATGACTTGTCCTGACATTTTTGTTTAAAAGAAAGTCTGCTGAGGTGCAACTGTAAACAGATGATATTTTTTATAATTTTCTTTTTATTCTGACTAGTTGCCAAGTTTTAACATAGCTTCAGAATATTATGTTTTACAGCAAGAATTTTGCACTGTTATCTGGAAGGATATGTGCTTGCCTATCAGACGGACTGGTTCAACAAGGCCTCACCTACACAGGGGAGACCCTAGTGAAAACAAGAGCTTTCCTTCTGCTTCCTGCACTTCACTTTCCAGAGAAAATAAAGCCAGACCCACATAGGCTCCAGCATTGTCTCTGGTCTAATTCCTGATCTGTATAATTAGGAGCCTGAGATTCACCAAAACACACAGGCCATGCTGAGAAAAATATATGGTTATCTGAATTTGGATTTTGAACTTGCACATGCTTTGAGTTAAAAGGATCTCTTGAAGAACTCCTAATGAACTGGCACACGTATGTAATCTAGCATTTAAAGTTCAAGTCTCTTTGTTATTTTTTATAATTTGGGCTTCATTTGGGGGATTTGGTTTATATGAAACCCAGAAAAAGACAAGGTTGCCCTTGTATTTCTCTGTTATTGCCATATAATGCCTTCCACCACAGACAAAAAAGATGATGGTATGAAGTTTCTCTGTTTGGGTGCTGCAATGATATTCAATATGCTTTTTGGAGAACTTGTGTGGTCAAAACCAGAGAAATCAGAGCTTTTCTTCTGACCTTTCTCATGTCCTTTGTAGAATTGTGATAGAAAGGGAAAATGACTTCTAAGTCTGTAAGCTTTTCTTAAAACAGATAAAGGGATGTGGAATTTCTGGTATCGGATTGCAAGTGTCTTGAAGATCAAGAAATCATTTAAAGGCTGACACAGTTTGAGGCTTTTATTTAAATTTATATATGCTGTAAGTAAATTTTGACTGCCCTGAAATCAGTGAAGTAAAATGCTTTTTTAAGTTTCAGTGATGATGTTATTGTTGTCAAAGAAATTACTTTATTTCAAGATTTTTCTTACCCTATACCATGAGTTTGGAGGTGCTGCTGCTCAAAAAGGGGGGTACCTGGGAGAGAGCTGGCAGCTACAGCAGCTTTTGCATCCTTCTCTGGGCTGCATTTTTTTTTTTTTAGTGTACTTCATAACTCAAGGCTTGCAGGCAGAAAATGGCCCGTAGGTTGTAAGATGGTTAAAGACATTAGATTCAGCCTTCTTTGTGTAAAAGAAGACATAATGCAGTATTCAGTAAAAAAAGAGGGCAAATGGCTTTGCTTCCTACACTTTGTCTTTTAAAACTTAGAGTAATGATGCTCTGAGCATACTGAAGAGCCTGGGATATGCAGACTGAAAGATTTCTTTGAGGTTTTTATTGCTGGGCTTGTTCTGCCTTGGTCAGATCCATCTGCCTAGGTCTGATCTTGTCCATGACTGATCTAGATCAGAGAACCATAAAAATGTCTCTCCCCTCAGGCTGAGTTGGGAGAATTTTTACTGTGTAGTAGATCTCCCTTCCTTCCCCTATCCCCTTCATATTTGGGCCATAGGTGGAGAAAATACCAATATGTTTGCTTGTTTGTAGCTGGCTTGCATATTACAGCCTCACCTTTCAGCATGATCTTTATAAGTGTATTAAATAATAGAACACTCTAACAGAAAAATATGTGGTATTTTAAATGTATGTTTCAGGGCATGATGCATACATCCCTCACCTTATTTTTACATTAGCTGATGGAGTTACAAGGGTGGGAGACAACAAACCCTGTTGAAAATAGGGTCCTGTTCCATGTACTGAGGTGCAATGAGAAAAAAAGTATCAGAAAAAAGTATGAGAAAAATATGAGGGTTGCATGTACTTGCAAATCAGGAGTGTGAAAGTTAACAAGCACTGAAAGGTGTTTGCTTTAATAATGATGTCTTGAAAATATGCAGTAATTAGGCCTGATAGTCTCTAGATGCACTTCTTTCACATCAGGCTTATGATGAGCATTTAACTCACAGAGATAAGTTCTTTCATTAAAAGTGATTACTCAAGCATGGTTTTGATAATTTTTTTAGGGAAAATGTAAACAGGTTTTAAGTCCTATAGCCTTTATGTGCTTCAAAGATTTCTTTCTGTGTCAGTCTTGGGTAAGCTAAAAGGCTAGAAAATATTTTGAAATTGTGGTTTTTAACACAGTATAGATTTTTTCCAAGAATTAATATTTAATAAAGGAAATTTAATATATAACGGGAATACAAAATCTATTTAACAGTGCAGTACTGTGAGTTTATATCCTCTTTTTTGGGGTAAGGTAAGACTTCCTACCAAATAATGCAGGATCTAATTTTCTTAGCAAACTCTGGAGCACAGAGAAGCATTATTTAATTAATTATTACAATTTTTTAAAGATTATTGTTAAATCATATCATCTTCACATTGCTGAATGACATTGGGTATGTCTCTATCTTGGGAGCAGACATAAGAGATTAAAATTTGTCTTCTGTTTCTCTCTCTTCCCTCCCGTCCTCCTTCTCTTTCTCTCACAGTGCACCCATATCATTGCAAACATTTGCCAGTGTTGATATTTTATCATTTTTAATGGTTAACCACATCAGCAGCTGTTGATAGTCTCTGCAACAACATAATCTGAAGGAGAGGAACTGCACAAACCCTCCCATGTCTCTTTCTTACGGATGTTTTCCATACTTCAGAGTACTCTTAACCTCCTGTCTGTTTATCATGAAGAAGACACGATGACTTCTTAAAGCACAGACACAAATTTCTCTGTTTCTGGAGTTCACTAAATACTCAGATGATGGGAATATGTTGCTGTGCAAACCCAGTAATATTGGCAAGTTTGTGGTTCAAGTAAGTGCAAAATGTTATTAAACCATTTATACTGATTTACCGGTTAGACAGCACATACAAAATTGTTGTGAGGAGGTGAAGCACTGGCCGTATAACTGGATGATAGACTAGTTTTTCAACCCTCTCACAATGTAGTTGAGATCTAATGCCTGAAGTAGGATTGCTCTTCTGAGCAATGTGGATTACACAGACCTTTTAAAAGCAAGCAGAAATAGCTTGATGAGGTTTTTCTCACTAGTAGCAAATAGAAAGATCTATCCATTATATTATGAACAAGCACTTTAGGTAAGTATTGTGGCATTGAGTGGGCTAGTTTCTTCACTATGCCTTGTGCTTACTACGGATGCTGAGGATATATTTTAATATACTTTTCATTTGTCCTTCTCTGATGTATCCACTGCTTTGTCCAGAATTTTTCCTCACAATATCATAAATACACTACTCCCTTTTTCTTCAGCAGGATATACAGGGAGCAAGCCCATAGTGAATACAATTTAGTAACTATCGATATGCTGCTGAATAAAAATAATTCCATGTATATGCATAGAGCCACAGTCTTGTAATCAAAAGCAAGCATAAATAAGCAGTAAAAATTTTATTAAATCAGTTGTATTACTGTTATCCTTCAAATTCAAGTGAAGCAGGGAAAAAGTGTTATTAAGACAGATAAAAAAATTACTAGGATTTACATATATTTATTATTTAATTCAAGAAAATAAATTTCAAGACTAGTTTTAGGTTGAACTAAGTCAAAGGTTATAACATGAAGTTGCCCAAATTAGGTTCTCCCTCTATAAAAGTATGTCTTACCAGAAAAGAGCCATGAAAAAGAAATTACTTGGCACTATTGATATGTTTAGCTATATACATATGGGAGACGTCTGTAGCTGTTCTGGAAAAGCTATGACTAGAAATATAGAAATATGGGAGATGATTCAGCTAAGATTTTGCTCCCTCAGTCCATTGCTGTACGTGGCTTAGTTTGAGTACAGCAGAAAGGTAAGCCAGGAGCACATCAAAGAGAGAGATTTCTGGTCAGTCAGAGCACCAAGTCCATAAAATATTCATAAAACCTCAGCAATTTAAATTGACTTTTCCAGTAATAAAAAAATACATCAAAGTAATACTGTAAATGAGGAGGCACCTGTACTATGTCATATAAAGCATAAGGATCTATTTTAAATATTTAATTATTGAAAAGTAAGTTACGCTTTTTCTGATGTCACAATTGTAGGTTTTCATACAATATGAAGCACTAACGAGAAACATATTGTGTTATTGTTAATAGCTTTATTTTAACTCCCTAAACTAATAAGCATCTTTGATCTTCTCTGATTTCTTCATGCTTTGTTGTTCCTGTCATTGTCAAAAGCCTGCTTCTTCACTTTTATTCTGAAATAATCTACGTAATACAAAGTGACTGTTTCTGGACTGCAAGTGAGTATTCCACCAGCAGGAAGAAAGGGCATTGTTTGATAAAAGCAGCTGTATTATTGAGACAGCTACAAAATTAAATAATTTTAGTGAAGAGCAGAATTTTTCCTCCCCTGACAGCCAGGATTTAAACAAAGGAATCATCCCACATTTGGCAGATAATTTTGCTTCTCCAAGAGAGAACATAACACTGAGTACAAAGTGTTAAGGTCTCATTTTTCTGAGATAATTTTCTTCTTTGAACATTTTCAACTGCCTTTGTCATGTAAAAGCTAAAGAATCTGAACAACTGCAACAATTACTGTTTTGTGGATATAAGCAACCTTCCAGTCATCATTTTATGAGTTCATTTTTTATTTCAGTTTTCAGACTCCTGCATCACTAATTTTTGCTTTGGTTTCCAGAAATGTAGTAGGACACCTGATGCCTTCCATATTGCTGGTGTGTAAGCTTGAATAAATTGTTTTAAAGCATTAGTTTTTGATATTAAAAGGTAAGTCTCTAATGATATACTGTTTCCAATATTTGAAAGCCCTTCTTCATTTTAATAGTACCGAGTGTCTACCTTAGGTGTACATATATGGAATTTTTACAGGATTTATTATTGGACATATTTCCACAAGGAATAAGAGACAATAATTTTGAAGAGCTTTAATTATAAATGTGTATGTATTTAGCACAGTGTGGCTATATTTGAATGATTTTATTACAAATAAAAACTAAGATTTAAAATACTAATCCTTAGTCAGAGATAGGCATCATTGGTTTAGCAGATTCTGGAAAAGAGAAGATCCTGCACAAGAAATATACAGGACCTGGTTCTTATTGCATTTTGCCGAATACAATTTCAATAGACTTTAGAGGATTTACAAAAAGTGTGAATGACATGAGAACCAAAACAATAAAAGGGCTGGTTCTACTCTGCTTAATCACACTATCCTGAAGGATGCAGTATTTAGGAAAGTAAATTTAAAACTTTTTCCATCACTAAACAGGCTAAGTTTTTGATCTGGATGCTAGGTTAAAGTGTAGCTGCCTTCTGCAACAAATTGAACTGTCTATTCCTTGTCCTGGTGCTCCTTACTGAAGGCAGTAACTGCAGTTTGCCTGTTTTGCAGCACTTCAAAGTGCCTTCCTTTTGCTGAGGGCAGCTTTCAAACCAAGAGTCCAGCCACTATCCATGCCTTTGTCAGCATGACAGTATTGGCTCCCATAGGCCTTTGTCTGAAAGTCAGAAAATAAAGAAAAGTTTGTCTTGGAAAACTATATACCACACGTAGCATGTTTCATTTCCAGTGAGATCACAAAATGGAGATAGCTGAAGAGGCCATGGATTGCTAACCCATTGCTCTGCAAAATATTTGACTAGAGAGAAGCGGACTGAATTCTGATATGCCTTTTAGAAACTAATCTTCCTTAATAAACAACAAAAAGAAAACAAACCAAACAAGAACCAGTTTTAATCAAAGCAGCAGTGTGAAAGATCAGCAAGAAGCCGACTGATCCCTAGAGGAAGGGAAACATACTCATTTTCTCTCATCATACACACCTGGGAAATTCTTGATCAATATCAGAGCTCTATGCAATATATAAAAGAGATTATATTCTATAAGATATGTTTTAAATTATACATTTCCACACATGGTATTAATATGAAATGAAATTTTATCCAATTTTAATACTTTAATGTTAGCTTCCATTCTTTGCACAGTAAGTAAATGAAAAGATGCACATGAAATCTGGATTTAATTAGACAGGACACATTATCACTTACTGACTGATACAAGTAGAATACATTAAATACAAGCATTGTATAGTACTTTTCTGTCCTGGGGCGACGCACAGCAACACAACAAAGTTTCATTTAGTGCTGACAGCCAAAACCCAGCCATTTGAGTTTTCTTAATAATGCAGAGTTTTGTAGAAGGTAGATGTGGTATTGACTATTGATATTTTCTCTCTTTTTTTTTTTTTCTCACTGAAATCATTCACTAGATTCATATAGCTTCCAAAAGCGTTTATTTCTATCAATAGTATATTTTCTCCTGGCATTAGTTCTACTGGTGTCAACCAAAAGAAAGTCCTGCATGATTCTCCTATAACTGAGGCTTGGTGCCATTTCTGCCAATGGAAACTTTCTTTACCCAAAGTGTTATAATTATGCCACATACAGAAGTACCAGATGTAAGGACCAAAAGGAGAATGGAGCAGGGTCTGGTGACAGGTAGTCATTCAGCCTTGTTCCTCCATGTAAAATCCCAGCACTAGGATGTCTTTCACTCCAGCAGTAGCACTGCTTTCAGAGCCCATTCATTCTGGCCAAATAACACATGTTGCTTAAGTTTTACTTTTTGCTGCTGTGTTATTGTTGTCCGTTGTGGTTTATCTGTTTGTCTTCTCTCTGGGGTACTTTTCCAGCTCTTTCATTACAGTGGCATCTGATCACCACGTTGCCTTTAAGCTCTCAGCAGCTTCAAAGCCATACCCATAGTTGCAGCTGCAACAGGACACCTAAAGCACCACTGTCGCACATAGAGATCTTTAAAGAGGTTTAAGGCAGATTCTGAAAACCCAGAGGTCAGCATGAGCTCACTCAACCACCTTCTTGGGTAAGTTTTGCACACTGTTTGTATCTATCTTAGTGCCATGTTTGGACTGTGGTGGGTACCGAGTACTATTCTGGTAGAAGTGGCCCTTCAGCTCACCATAGCCACTTTTCCAAGTTTTTGTGGGTGAACAAACACCCTAAGGGTAACCAGAAGCCTTGCATCCACACTGCTTTATCTATGACAGCACTACAGGACATTTGGAAGACAAGTGTCCTATGGCTGCACATTTCAAGGCAAGAAAGGGGATGGTGACTAGTGCTGTGGTAACTCCACATACTTCTCTCCGTCTTTTGTTTTTTCTCAATTGCTAATTGCCATTAGACATAAAGCTCTCTACACCACAATTCATTATACACCATTCATATAGAAAATTGTTAGTCAATCTTAAAACTTCTTTTATTTTATAGGAAAAGAATCAAAATGAATCCACATCCATTGAATTCCTCTGCATCTCAAAAGGTCTGATTTCCAGTAGCTCCTTCTATTTCTGTGTGGCTCTTTGATTTTACCTCACAGCAGAACCTTTCAGGAAGCCTTTGTATGTTTATTCATAGCTGCCTACATAAATTCTTGACTTGTTATTTATGCTATCTATGATAATGCTTATTTCATCTTAAAATACTGCAGTGATTTTTTTCTTGATTTTATGGTAAATGTTACTCTGACAAAAGCTGACAAAACACATGGAACATTATTTGTATTTACTTATACAGCTTCAGCATCCAGATCGACATCATCACTTCTAAAAAGAATTATCCTCGAAGGATCATTTTGAGAGTGAATGTCACATCTCATTTTACTTTGACATGTAAATACATCTCAGGCTGTCTATCTAAACCTTTCTAGCACATCCATCACACCAGAGGTGTGCTGATACCAATGAATCAAAAGTTACAGCAGCAGTTAACAAGCAGTGTGCTAATTAATGGCTCAAGCAGAAAGTTATGAGTGATTTTTCCAGACACTTCACTCAAAAGTGATTGTGAAGGAAATGTCTTTCTAGAATTTTTATATAATGTCACACTAAATGAACCAGAAAGAAACAATATAGAAAATACATAGCTTGGAATTTATGAGAACATTTTACAACTATTAAAGACCACATTCAAAGGTCTGAATTTTAAATGGAGCTGAGGGACCTTTGAAAACAGATTTACCAGCAAGGTCATCTTTGAAAATGGAAAGGAAGAAAACTAGGCCCCAGACATCACTGTTAGGGATATAACAAAGCACAGAATGGCTAGACAAGGAAGGAAGAAAAGATGCTAAAATTTCAAGAAATAATTATACGGATCATGTTTATTCAAACCCAAGAGAAACGTTGACCTCCAGTCACCAGCAAAATGAGAAATGCCATTTCATCTGGCTTTTAAAAAAAGGTTTTTTGGACAGTCATCCTTCTGCCTACTTAAAACGTTGCCGTTCACTAGCCTGGCTAGTGTCATGTTACTGCATCTCAGAAGATGTAAATCTTGTCCATCTCATGAGAAAACAGTTTCTGATGACATAGCAAAGGAAATTTCTCATACATATTGAAACCATTTTACTTTCTTTCAAGCAGTTTCAGTCATTTGATATATGGTATAGCATAAAAAGCATTTCCAAAAAAAGAAGCCTATAAGAAAAAAAAATTAATAAAAAAAGTTTACTTTTGGAAACATCTTTTCTCCCATTTTTTATCAATAAATTCAATTTCTGTGAAATACATATTACTTTTAAAAAGTAATTTGACTTTGAAAAGATAAGGTATTGACTTGGGTTTGGATTCTGTGGAAAAATCTCTTTCAAAGCTTTTTTTCAAACTGACTTTATAGTAGAAATGTCACCCTTATTGTGTGAAAATCAAGGTCCATTTTGCTTTAAGTGTTTAAATGAGGCAGTTAGTTCCCCAACCCTTCCTAAAAGACAAACCCTAAATCATTTTTTGAAAGAGAGTACAAAAAAAAAAAAAAAAAAAAAAAAAAAAAAAATCCAACCATATTTTTTGGCAGGAAATTGAAGACCAAGCTCTGTTAGTATCTGAAAATGTAAATCAAAAGCATGGCAACAGAAATAAAACTTGTAAACTGTATTTTTTACTATTTTTTCTTCAGTAGCCTTGGCTTCTTACCAGCCATGTCATGCTAAGTATGTGGGAATAATTTAAGCAGTGTCAAATACATGCTTGCCCTTCCCTGCTCTGTAAATATTAGACTGTGGTCTATCAGGAGAGCCAGGGCCATTTGCAGAGCAACATGTCACTATTGCACATTCACAGGTGATGGGAGAGCAGTAGGAGAACACACCCTTTGCATTAAATAATCTGGTAATCTACATCCATAATAGCGGTCCTGTGTGGGCAGAGTCCCATTATATACCCAAAGATGATCTAGAGATTCATTTTCATTTTAATTATTACTCCATGACTGAAAGTTATTTTGTTCTACCTTTGGCTGAGAAGATCAGAAAGGTCACACAGCCCAGACTGGGGAATGAGTTCTGATTCTGGGGTTGAAAATTCACAGCCTTGTTTTGCTGCTAGCTGCGATGGGGAGTTCAGTCAGCTGGCAGGAGGTCTGGGCATTTTCCCTGTGCTCTGCTCTGGCTATGCTGCCCAGGGATGAGGACAGAGCAGGGCTCTGCCACTCTCCGGGGTTGGTGTGGAGAGTAAAAGCTTGCTGTGAAGACTGTGAGCACCCTAGTGTGTTACTATTGCCTTCAATGAGACAGCGAAGGAATGAAGAAAGCTTTGCCAGATGTTCCTCTTGCACAGCAGTGGGAGGGGGTGAAGGAAAGGACAGTTTTCTGGCTGCTAGCATAATTATCTGCTTGAATTTTGAATAACCTTTACCTTTGACAAGGACATTATAGCTGAAGTTTTTGCAAAATAATATAAGCCTATTTCATGTGCATTGAAGAGTGCCACTTCCTTCAAAGCTACCATAAATGTATTCAGAACAGAGCTGAAGATAATTAGTGGTGCCAATAGATTGCCACTTTTTTCTAAGGCATTTTCAAGCCCTGTAAATACATAGTGTCTAACATTAATAACTGATTTTTATGTAACATTGGACTTGCCAACCATTTTTACTTATCAGTTGTTAAGAAAAACATTTAAGAACTAGAATCATCTTGTAAAATTTAAGCCTGGAGCAGATTTCACTGAAGTTAATTAGCCGTGAAAAATAAGATTTAGCTTGGGAAAGCGGCTAAAATCTTTTTTTTGCCACTGTAGTCTGTCCTAGCAGGCTATGATCAGTTAAAATAAATACATCAATTAATCCTTTCTTAGAAACTGAGAAAATAACCTATATGGTTTCATAAAAAAAAAAAAAAAATAAAATAAAAGGAATTGTTACAAAGGTAAGGAGAGGAGTTACCTGCTGGGGAAATACCTGCTGGGGAAATACTGCTCTGGTCTGCTAACCCTTCCTGCACCCTGCCTCCCTCGTCCCTGCCTGGCATGTGAGTGTGCCAGGTGGGAGGAAAGCAGCGCTGGGCACAAAGGGAGCTTAAAAGCTCCCTGCAGTTCTTCCAAATCCTGGGACCTCACTTCTTCCCATCTAAATAAATGACGCCAGAGAGAGTGAGGAGAGTCAAGTTCTTCCTCCTTCCCTCCATAGTATTTTACCCCAGTGACTAGTTCATAAAGTTATTCTGAGTTTCATCTAAATGCTACATGCCAAAAAATGCCATTAAGACTTGTAAAAATGATGGAGGCTGTAAAGGAAGGTACTTACTTAAATAAGGCAACAAATATGCTTCTTTGGATATAGTTAATAGGTTATTAAAACTTAAAATGAAAAAATAATAGGGAAAGATTTTTTTCATCGCTTAAGTTCCTCTAGCAGAGACAGTCTTTTTCTTATCATGAAAAATAGGAAAAAAAGAAAAGCCTGCTTCAGTTTTGCAGAAATGTTCCCACTGTGGAAGTGGATATTCTCTGTGAATTCTGTTGCAAACCAGAATGGTTTATTCCTTAAAATGGAATAAACCAGATCATC
>JAOEHX010063801.1:24788-64115 GCA_025448015.1 Bolborhynchus lineola | reverse complement strand
TCCCCTGTTTAAGTTTGAACCCATTACCCCTTGTCCTATCAGTACAGTCCCTAATGAAGAGTCCCTCCCCAGCATCCTTATAGGTCCCCTTCAAATACTGGAAGGCTGCTATGAGGTCTCCACACAGCCTTCTCTTCTCCAGGCTGAACAACCTCAACTTTCTCAGAACTTTTACCTTCATAGAAAGTATTAATCACACAAGACTATTTTATTCTTGTGGCTAAACTGAAATAAATGAAAGAAAATAAAAAATAAAATTAAAAACCCCACCAAAACCAAAGCCTAACTGAACCAATACCAGTCCTCTTTCTGTGCACTCCTGTTTTCCTGAGATTACATTACAATTCCTCAATGATAATATGGCCCTTTGTACAGCAGATTTCATTCCTACATTCATGTTAGGGAATGTAATCCTGCACATTAAAGAACAAAGGAAAAAACCTACAAAAATCCCTGGCAGAGAGCAGATAGAGTTAAAAAAAAATTTGTCTAAACCTAACATAGAGAAATACAAACATAAAGTTTCAGCATCAGGTTTTTAAAGTGCTCTTGTTTACAAAGAAAAAAAATTCACAAAAAAAATCAAATTTCACAAAACTGAAACAAATTAAATAAATTATTTTAAATAACTGTAACTGATGTGTGAGTAGTGAAATAGCACCTAAGAGAAAATCGCTTTCTTGCAAGTATTCTAAAAGCTACTAGTTCCTGGCTTCTGTATTCCCATATTTTTGCCTTTTGTTATCTGAATGAATTTCATATTCATTATTCCTGGTGATCGTATTGCATCAGATTGTAAGTTTCTCCACCTCAATTTCAGCTATCAAGCAAATAGACAAAGAAGCAAAATTTAGTTTAGCATAATTACTTTATATGAAACGTCACAAGCCTCAATTCCAGATTTATACATTTTCAATGCTACCCAGAAAAAGTGGATGACTCCATTCCTTTAACTGATAGATCTAGCAGCTGGTAAACTGGTTTCTCCTTTACTGCACATTTTCAAGATTATCAAGCAAAACACCCAACACTACTGAAACATAATTAATAAAGGATTCATTGCTGCTAGTAAAGGTAAGGTACAAAAAATATATGCCTACATTGCATCGAACAGCAGAAGTCCCTATATTATCTATAATATTTCTTATACCACCAAAGTACCAAATGGATTATTAGCATTTTACAGTTGCTGACAAGCATACCTGGTGAGGACACCATTATTTGAAACAAATTAAGCACCCTTAGCCCATTTCTGTGGCACAACTGAGGGTCAAATAAATTATCTTAGATAGTAAGACGAATGGCTTATCACTGAGCTACAACAAGAGCAATCATCAATTATTAGCACTTGTTAAAAAATACTAAAAAAATGCCCACTATGTAAAGAAAAGCTATTAGGTAACTCTCTTTAGAAACGGACCATGAGATTTGGAGCAGAAAATGTGCATTTGAAAGGGAAGACCCAACAAACACATTCCTTTGATTTGCAGATAAGGACATGTTTACAGTTTCTTATTTCTATTTTGACTGTTAGAAATGATCCTAATCAGGACTTTTTGAAGAAATTGTAGGGGTTGAGGTTTCAGCCGAAATACATAAAATGTTACAAGATTTTTTCAGATCAACCTCATTTCTCACCTATTTGTTGATAGCACATTTTCCCCCCTCTTTGGGGTATAGATAAGATACTCTTGGCTGCAAAAACTTTCATTAACCAATGGAAATAGTTGTAAGGTAACAAGATTGGCTAATGCCTTTTACTTTTTTGGTTCCTGTAGGTAACAGCTCTCAGCAGATTCTCTGGCAAACCTGAGTAATTAATTTTTACCCTTACAGAAGAAGAGAAAAGTAAATATACCTTGTAGACAGAGGAAGCTTCCTAGAATTTAACATTATTAATATTGTCTGGCTCTGAATAGTATTAGCCAGACATAGCTCTAACTTTGAAAAAAAATTTAAGCATTAATTAGCATAATTAAGAGGAAGATATTTCAAAGGGAAAAAGAGCACTTAAGTAATCACGTGACATCAGAAAAGTCAGCAGGATTTCAGTATCTAGCTCCATTAGGATACCTTGAAAATTGCTGGATGAACCTACACGAAGTTTCATCTTATATGTGTATGGGGAATACTTAAGTACCAGCAGAAACGTAAACAAGCATTTAAACATCCGTAGATGTCACACTTTTCAACTGGATGTAAAACACATTATCTAGTTTACTGGACATCCAGAAACTCTGTCTTCCCTTGTTTGTTGCTTGCATTGCATTGAGCAGGTACATCACTCCCCATAATATTCTCTTCCACTACTTAAATTTTGCTTATATGCCATACATGTAACATAATACTGTCTGGTACTTCAAAAACTTAGAAAATAGTTACATTTTCTAATGCATTGATTACTTGCAGTATTTATTTCATAAATTAATTTTTTTTTCTAGTTTAAGTGTAGATGAAATCTCACTGGCTTAATCTGTACTATCGTGTCAAGCAGTGCAAAGAGGTATGGATGAGGGTATAGATGAGGAATATATCTTAGAGTATCCCTGAATGCCTGAAGGCAAGAACAGTTTCCCAATATATCAGTGATGACGATAAAAAAGAAAGTGTTAGCCAAAACCCTTTTCATTAAGAAAAAGATAAAAACTATACAAGAGAAACAAGATCTTTTACCACTAGAATGCATTTCAAAATGAAAATCACCGTGTGACCTGTAAGCTATGTTGATTCCCATTGCAGCAGTCCCTGGTCACTGCTGACAGCTCCTCATTTTGGATCTAGACTCAGGCAGCAAGGCCCTGTAGGTTTTCAGGGGAAGTCACCCCACCATTCCATTACAGAGTTGCCCACTCTGATCTGCCAATGATCATCTCTTATTTCTATTTTAAATGGGGAAAACTATTGTGAAGGTCCCACTAACCTCAGTGAAACAAAGATTTTAGCTTGTATCTCTTCTATTTCCTTGGAATATTAACCTCCAAAAGATTGACCTTAGGGCAAAACAGTTGCTGAGTTAGAATAATTAGGTGAATTCCCTTCTTGTTAGGTGAAAGCATTTGTGATTAAAAGTCTCTGTGAGATTTTAAATGTCCAAACCACTTCCACCAACTGTCCATGTTACTTCTTCAGAACATGTCATAAAACAGGGCAGGAAACCAGAGCTGATATTATATATGAGGTAAGATGTTACCATCATTTTGTATAACAATATAATTAATATATTCTACCTTATCAAACTCTAATTATCATTCATTAGACATCAAAACATTAGCTTTGTTTTTAAGATTGCTTCCAAAGAATTTTACATAGTTATTCTCTGTTTCTGACTGGTACTATGGATTCAAAATTTTGAAGTATACAAGAGGACTAAACCATTTTACTTATTCTAGTGTTCATAACTTTGCATCATTGAATCATCATTGCTTCTATTCTCATGGTGATTACTCATTTAAGGTATTCAATTTCTCAAGATCCTCAAAGCCTTTTTTATCCCTGTCTAGTCAAAATGTTTTTGGCACTTGCAGTTTCTTCTGCTAAAACATTTGCATTTTTTTCCCCAGACTAAGAATTCACTAAACAGCACTATTCCCAGTACTGAGGAACATCACTGTTACTCCTTCATTGTCACAAAACCTCATTTGTTTACAGATTTGGTCTATGATGGAATTTTGCCTGTCAGGTAGCAGAGCAGATGGCTGAAGGATTAAAGACCCCTAGAGGTAACAGGAGCATTCATACTTTCAATCACTGCTGTGGAGGACTGTAAATATAGTAGACCTTATTGCACCAGGTCACAAATAAACATGAACCAGGGTTTTCTTTTACACGTATTAGAACAAATATGCACTTAAAAAATAGAAAACCCCTGAAGGTGTCCAACAGCTACAGGTTCCACGAGTGTGAAAGTGCAGCTCCATCATGTGTGCTCAGAGGGCATAATTGCACAACAGTAAAATGCAGTATATGACAGAACCAAAAGAACATCTACTGAAGTGAAATTCACATAGTCAAATTCTGTGGAGGGAAATACTTGGCATGACATAGAAAAGAAATAGATTTAACTTGCAGTATATGAAACACAGTTTTATCTCAACTGCCTGTGGCTTGAGCCCCTGTGGTAGGGGCACACACAAAGCCACTCTAGGCTGCCTTCTGTGACCCTGGTACCAGAGCCCAGGCGCCAGCCATGCTGCCTGGGAACTGCCATACATCCAACAGGTATGAGGATCAGTGCATGGTAGAAACATCTGACCTCCACCATTCATGGTGTCACCTCTTTCCTTTGTGACACCCTAACTGTATATTTTTTAAATCTGATTTATGTCTATTTCAATATTTTTCTCCATTTTTCATTGTCTGGTTTATAATCTTTAGTACCATTCTGGTGCACCCATTGCACCAGCTTATCCAGATAGAGTTAACTACGGTAACCTTGTACAAGCAGATTATACTTGACCTCTGGGCTCAGAAGACTTTTAAGCACCAACAGAAGTGAAGCACGTGGATATTGACATGATGAAAAGCACAGAACTTTTTCTACAGATATATATAAAAGTTTATGTACTTTTGCTAGATGAATGCCCATTATAGTAAACAGCAACTAGAAAAAAAACAACCCAGTAATATGCAATTAAAGAAGAAGAAAAAAAATACTCTTTTACTATCAAGCATTCTATCCCTCTTTTGATTAAGTAGATAAAATCTTAAGAGGGGAGTGAACAAATATAGGATTTCATGCATCAGGTCTGAGATGTTCATTTCTTTAAAACCTAATGCATAAACCAAAAGAAAGCCTTCATCCCTGTAAATGCTATATACATATCACTTAAACATCCATGTACAGCATATTTTGGGAAGCTCGCAAAAAATGGCTGTGACAAGAAATGTAAAAATTTAAAATGAAAAGTAGTTGAGAGTTTCAAAAGCATTTCCTTCTCAGAAACAACTTAAAGTTACAAAGTCATAACAAGATATTGACCCATTGTGCTCACTGAAAATGAAGTTTGCAAGGTGTAAAAAATATTTAATGAGCTAAATAGGAAGAAGAGGTGCTCAAAGGATTAAAAAGAGAAAAATAATCTAAGATTTAATTGTAATGTTGCTGATAACACAGAAACACAGCTGAGCCCACAGAAGTGCTGAAAACCTGACAACTAAATTTTAATTATCTGACAAATCTTACCTCTAAATTGCAAGTATCATTGCTTAGAATAAACAAGAAAAATGTCTGTATTCCCGTGGTAAAACTGATGCCCCTTTGGAGATGCTGACAAAATTGCTTTGCAGGGAGCTTTTAATTTCTTGTTACTAGCAGGGTGTGGCTCTTTCAAATAGTTCATATTTTCACTTTTGGATGCCATAAGTACAAGGAAAGATACTTTTTATCCTACAGGAAGCTTGTAATCCACTCCAGTGAATACAGCATAGACACATGAATTATAATGCAATTTCCAAAATCTCTCTGGTTGATCACTCGTGGGCATGTTCATGACTTGTAAGTAGTAGAGCAATAGGCCTGATATGAAATACTTGTAATGCCAGCACTTTTTTTTTTTTTTTTTAAACAATGTTGGAAATATGTCTTTTAACAAATGTTTGGTCATAGGTAAGAACAGCGTGAACTTTTGCAGCTTTTCTCCCTAGTGCAAAATGCTACACAAAAATTCAAGAAAACACAGTGTACATGAATTACAAAGTTTCAATCATTTCAAACCCCAGTTTCTAACCAAATCCAACTATGTGTGATGGTTTTGACTGGGATAGAGTTAATTCTCTTCCTAGTAGCTAGGATGATTCTCTATTTCAGAGTTGTGCTGAAAACAGTGTTGATAACACATTTTAGTTATTGAGCAGTGCTTACACAAAAGCCAAGGCCTTTTCTGCTTCTCACCCCACCCCAACAGTGAGTTAGGCTGTGGGTGCACAAGAAGTTGGTTAGCCAGGACAGTTGACCCAAGGGATGTTCCGTACCATATGGTGTCATGCTTAGCATATAAAGCTAGGGAAATAAGAAGGGAAGGGAGGATGTTGTAAATGATGACATTTGTCTTCCCTATTAGCCATTGCACATGATGGAGCCCTGTTGTCCTGGAGATGGCTGAACACCTGCCTGATGGTGGGAAGTGGTGAATGAATTCCTATATTGCATTGCTTGTGCAAGCAGCTTTTGCTTTACCTTTATAAAATATCTTTATCTCAACCCACAAGTTTTCTCACTTTTACCATTCTCATTCTCTCCCCCATCCCACTGTGAAGGGAGTGAGCGAGTGCCAATGTAGGGCTTGGTTGCCAAATGGGGTTAAACTACATCCTGTATTCATGCATTAAACTTAACCATTTCTAGAAGAAGTCCTACCTTCTTTTGGCATGCAAAGTAAGGTTTTGTTCTTTTACTTATTCTTCTCCTGGACTGGACAAATCCCTGTGGACCAACCCAGACATATTTTCACACTGACAGCCCCAAATATTTCTACTTCAACAAGTGGCAAAGTATTCTCTTTCCAGTGAAATTATTTAATGTCTACAACTACAGTATATTCTGGTGAGAGGAAAGAAGGGAGTGATATGGGGGAAATCTGTCACTTTGAGAGGCTCTCTAAGTCTCCAAAAAGCTAGCTGTAGCTGATGCACTGAATGATGGTAGAGGTTATTAGTGGAGGACTTTTCCTCCTGGACCATTTGCTATGTGGAATGGAAGCTGTTTAGCTAAGCTTGTCCTGCATGGTTCTGCAGGCTGTTGCAGCAGGCTGACTGGGTAAGATTTGAGTGGCTTGTCCCTCTCACACCTATACTGCATTCCTATCTTGCTGCCACATAAAGCTCCAGACTGCATCTCTGGGACATGCAACTTGTATTCTGCAGATGTCTAAACAAATATGACAGCTGCACAGCTATTTTGTTCATAGTGATGAGGAAGACTCCAATATACTTTCCCAACAGTTTTATAGTATAGCAGTATATACATTCCCTTTACAGCAGAAATACATTTAATGCAAGAGAGAGACCTGGCTATACTACATATAAGAGATAGGTATAATAATTTTAAGAGTTAACTCACCAGACCTGGAAGGAACATATTCCTTTTGATATTTTATGATAATTCTCTAAACAACTTACTGTTGCATAAAAGCTTTGGTGTATATGGTAAGTGCACCTGCATTCCTGCAGAACTAGGTCATAAATTCCTTCAGTCTCATTTATCAAGGAAGAGGTAAATTTAGAAAAGAAATATGCTGAAAGTCATCTTCTCTGTGGTAAGTACGTACAGCTCTGCTCAACAGAAATTTGTCAGATGGTTATATTTGGATATGTAGGAGATTTATATCTTTCTTGATTTCACAAGTGAGCAGACTTGTTTTTTTTCTCTTCCCCACTTCATCAAAAGGACGAGATGGGCACACTTTCTGTATCAAATTTCCATAACTGTGGTAGTCAATATATACAAAGCACTTATATATCTAATTATTTTAAGCTTTTTCTTTTTACTAGAACTACTTTATAAAACACTGTAAAACCATTAATATATGTGTAAATACATTTGTAGTGAAGACAAATACCTTTAATTGTTTTTCAATTCTCCTGGTTTATGTTCCCACCCCCCAAAAAATAAAATTAGTAATATAAGTAAATTAACTGCTTTTTTTGTAATATGATACAATGTTTGTTTAATTTTACATTACAGATAAAACACACAAGTCTAAACATATAGTTAGCTTAAGAAATAAAACTGTAAGCCTTTCATTAGAAGCATATAAATAATTTGCAAATCTTCTTTTTTAAGAGTGTCACACTGTCACTTCACAAAAAGTCTCAGCATCTAACACTAGTGCTCCTTAGGCAAACTGGCTGTTACTGTCCTTTTTCAGGCTACCAAATGCCTTGCAGCTAAGCTTGGAGTCAGAAATTTTAGCTTTTCTGGTCCATTCAGTGCAAAGAGAATATCTATCTATGCTCTCTTTGCTTTCCTGCATTTCATCAGTCTGTATCCATCTGCTAGAGCTTTTCTTATGTTTAGAGTGTAATATTCTTTTGGGCAAGAGCAGCATTTTTATCCTGTGCTAATTCAGCAACAAAGACAAGAGGGTCTTGACCCATAACTAAGACCTCAGGTTATATTGTAAAAAAATTAGTAGTGACTTTTTGTTTTTATGGTGTCAGCTAAAGTCATAGATACTTGCTTCTCAGTTTTACATGTTTGGAATCAAAATTACACCAAAAAGAATATGAGCTACTACATGTGATTTGTTACTGTCTTTTTAAAGAAATACTCTCCTTCACAAGCAATACAGATTACATTAAAATTAAACCTTTAGTATCAAAATATGCAAAAAATTCACACAAAACACAACTTTGAAGAATGAGATTTTTAAGTCTGCTAGAAAGACTTTGGGTCTGTATGTGTGCTGTGGCATCGTTAGTAAACTAATCTTAGTTCTCTGTTGATGTTCTCCCCTGCTCAGGTCTCATCATCAGAGAATCTCAGACTAAAGTCTTTCAGTAATTTATTTACCTGGCTACTTCTCAGTCCTAACAGTGAGCATATTAATGCTCTTGACTCAGAACATACAAATAAATTACCCTGGGGGCAATAACAGTGGTGATCACAACCTTAAAAAATTTATTAAAAAAAGGGTATGATTTATTAGCAAAAGAAGAAGACTATATTTTTTAGAGAAACAGTGAAATATGCTACATCTATTTTCATACTGCCTGTCTAATCACAAGCAATCTGCAAGAGTGGGGGTGTTTACCTGTAGACTCCTCTATAAGAGTCCTCTCTGCTTCTCAAAGATGACTAATGCAATAAGTGGTCCCTAATAGTTAATACCTTCTCCTCTTCTGCTGTCTCCTGCACTCCATCAATCAATATGATTTTAAGCAGCTTCTACCTGCTCAAATGTAGCCTCCCAACTTGGTAAAATAGGGGCAGATGCCTCAGCACAGAAGCAATTTACTTCAGTAGTTCTAATTACAACTGAAAGGGCAATTAAGGAACCACAACAAAACCATGCTAGTTTTCATTTGACTAGCTTGCATAATCACACAGGGAATGGATGGTATGAAAGTACAGAGCTCAGTTCAGGTCAGCGTCACCTGTTGCAGTTCACATGACATCCATTTCTCCTTGCCTTCTAAAGTAACAATATCCATGCTAGCTAGATAACAGCTAAGTATGCTAACCCTCGCTACAATCTTCTCCTTGCTTGATACACAGATTTCTCAATACTGAGTCTTTTATATACAACATTAACACTTTATTTGCTCTGGCTTTGTCTTAATTTTCCAGTCTTTGAATGTACAACCTAAGAAACATTTTTCAATACCTTTTTTATTATGTGTCAATGGAAGCAAGGAATCTGAGATCCAAACATATTTGGCTTTTGTGAGGGTAAAATGAACAGCAAGGGGAATTTTGCTTTCCATTATGTCTTAACATAATAGCAAAACAAGAATTTGCAATACAATGAAGGCTTGATGTAAAAAAAGAAATAAAAAGTGAAGAAGAAAGCTGGTATGCTAACAGGGAAGCACGATGTGTCTAAAGTTATGGAAGTTCTGAAACAAAACATCTATGCCTGCAGATCTGGCAGGTCTTTCTGAAGTGCGTGACATAAAGAAGTCCTAAGCACTAGTATTTTTATCTATAGCTACCTTAGATCTAATTTAGAATAATTAGGTATAATTACTTTTACAGAATCTGGTCTGTGTAAAACTGTAGAATGTCATGACATACTCTCACAATGCTGCATTGGTTTCTTTTGCTGAAAGTAGTTACTAGTTAACTTTAAGCACTGTAGGTCACCTGAAAGTGCAAAAGGAACATTAATATTTTCCAAGAATGGAAGAAAGTCTGAATAGAAGAAAGTCTTGAATAATTTCTTCATTTTTACATGGAAATTATTTTCTATTCGGGTAGCAGGAAAACCTTTCTTTTATCAAACACCTGCTTTGTTAAAGGGTAGGAAACGATAAATAAATATAAAATAGGAGTGTACACAAAGGACATTTCTAGATACAAAAAATGTAAGGCTTGAATGTGCTACAGAAGAAAAGAAAAGCAATTTTAGTCGTTATAGGATATCTATGGAATGCAATATGTCATTCTAACAACCCAGGGTCTCTACCTATATGATGAGGCTAGAAAAGGCAGCCCAATGAAATAATTTAGCAGCTGCTGAAAAGATTTAAAAACACATAGCAGAGGCTTTGTGGGTTTAAACTGAATTAAAACATTGTGATTTGAACAGTCAAGCCATGCTCTTTAAAACCAGAAGTAGAAATTTCTGTGAAATCCTAACAAAACTTCCTATTACACCTATGTGGAATAGACACTAATATCTTAGGAAACTGGTACAAAGCTCTCCAAAGATGGTAGTGTAAACTCAGAACAAACTAATCAAATAAATCGAGATATCTCCAGCCCCACTAGTTTTCAGGACCTGGATGGAGCAAGCTGTGTTTGACTTCATTTATTGCTGGTGATAGTCCTGCTTCGGCTAGCTGGCAGGACCACATAAATACCAGAGGTTCTCTACAGCCAACATTTCTACAATTCAAAGTAGATCAGTTAAGGGTTAAAGACTCTGATGTAATTTCTAATTGACACACAATATTTGCAATTTTCAATAAATTATACTCTATGGTATTCCCATTACAGAAGCCATGTGGAAAGAACATGGTGTTATTTTACCTCTCGGGACTATTCCCTCTTATAGGGTGGATACTGAGCAGATTTTCCCCTACATGTAGCACTGAGAATTTCTATTACAGCTGCAGAAATTGGTCCAGCTACAGCTTTTCCACTGAGATAAAAACTGCCTTGTGGAATTAACGAAGGATATGTAGGTAATCTGCAGTTAGACGCAGCAGGACACTTTTCACTTTGTCAAATCTCAGGGGCTTCATCCACACACCAGATTTTTATTTTTCACTTAAAAATTGTCTGAATTTTTTGTCGTAGGTACAAAATCTCAGAAATGTATTAATGACCACATAAAAACCTCATACTCCCTTTCATAAGGCACTTTCATCCCTATTTTTTCTGGGCTGCAAATCCAGTGGGTCTTCTTAGTCATGTGGTATTTTGTGATTGCTAGAATGGTTCAATCAGAAGGCAAAGTACAGTGTGTAAAGGCAAGTATAGTTTAATCAAGGCACTGAGCCTATAAGAAAGAGCAGGGAAGAATGTCAGAATAAAACCTAGTAAAATCTAAAGCAGTTGAAATACAAATTAATGTTAAGGTAAACACAAGGGAAATGTCTCAGTTCAGTTCAACAAATAGCACTTAAGTTTAGCACAGCTCTGTCACAAAAAATAGTGGTTTGGGTTTTCAAACACAGAACTGGGTTATTTCCACAAAATTAATTTCTATGGATATTTTTAAAATTAAATAAATTAAATTTGCATCTTAAGTCCTGCCAAAGTCTGTTATACACCAGTCTGAAAGAATGGACGTTAATAAAGAAAACTTTTTCTAGCAAGTATGTTTTACACATCAAACAGGCAGAAAAGTAAGGCCAAGTTTTCAGTTAAGTCTTTATGAAACCTTTCTTTTTAAATGTAGGTCTTCACCATGTGCTGAAATGACTCCGCACATGCTTCCAGCACATGTACAGGTGATTATATCTGTGCATATAATACCCCATTGTAGCTGTTAACTTTCTCTGTGTCTATTCTAACAAACTGACAAATGAGTGAAAAACTATGTGGCTTTGGTAGTGTTGTACTAAAATCTGTGCATAACTACCTGCAAAAAGGTTTCCTTTTAAAAAACTAGAAGTGCTTTCACTTCCTTATTACACTTACTCAAATGTGTAACCCAATCAGATTAAAGAATTAAGTTTTCTTTCAAAAATCTTTCACACTATAAGTTTCTTCAAATTGGGCTTTATATATAATATTCTACGTAAGAATTGTTCTAACCATTCAGGTAATATATCCAGCACACTTTAAAATACATATTTTTTGGTTATTTTGGAATAAACAAGTACATTTATTCACTCTAATTTCTTCATTATTTTAATGAATTTATCTATTTTAGTCCTTGCAAAGCTAGAAAATGGGAGCCTCAAACATTAATTAATAGAAAATATACACATTGTGTGTGCAATGAAAGTGTTACTTTTACAGAGGAGTAAAACTTAAAAAGGATTCAGAAAACACTGAAAATCTTTAGAAGCTTTCTAGTGTAAGGTATTCTCCTGTGATTTAAAACTTTTGTTTAAACTGTCTTAGTCTAAACTCAAGTTTCCTAGTTGTTTGTGTGAAACTGCCTTCATCATTGTGAAATTCTCCAGTACTGTGGCATGCCCTTGTCTTTTTCAAAGGATGTACAACGTAATAAGTGGTGTTTGTAATTATTTGTGAAATGCATGCTTTGAAAAATTTCATGGCTTCAAAGTAATTGTCTTGTTTTGTTTGTCTAGTTTATTCCCATTTATTATTCATGTATTACAGTTCAGGGGCTAATTATTTTATGTAAGCACTGCAAGAAATAGCGCAAACTATTTGGCTGAGTCTCTTAGATACTGATGTCCCCAAATACTTCACAAGAATGGTAGCCATCAGCATTTCTTTCATATATTAATCAGAAGTGAACTTTCAGGCCTGCTCCTCTTGACATGCGAAATAGACAGGTGAGTATACAGGTATGTATATTCCACACAACAACAGACCTTTAATTCAGTTACCCCTGGTCAACAGAGCATTATAATTTGTTTTACTAAATTGAAGATGTCAGCGCACATGCATGACACAACTATGTATAATTCTTTTTTTATTTTATACCTTTAAGTTGCCTCTTAAAAACCAGAAAGGACCATAGTACCAACATAGCATGTTCTGTTATTATTAATGACAAAAAAAAACCCTGTAAATGACATAGACTAAAAAAGAGATTAGAATCAAACATTCAGATAGAGATGACAGATTGGAAGGAACAATTGGTCATGGCTAGTGAATTATGTCCTTTACAATTCAGTCAGCATGAAATTCTTTCCCTCTAAGTATTCATAAATTCTGATGGATGTGTGTTTTTGGAGTGGTGAAACTTGACCAGTATTTTATAGTAGAATACAATTTTCTTGGCCAAGAACCTGGGAAATTTACAGCTGCTCTTTCTGGCAGCAAAGAGGATCCACTTCAGTCTATCAATGCAACAAAAACTGCACTGCTGTTCCCACCCTTGACAGAAGTGATCAAACCAGACATAATTCACCTAATACCTCACTAGTAAAAATAAACATAAAAGCCTTGGAGATTCCAAGCCTTCACTCTAGCTTCACCTGGACACTGGAGACCCTAGTGAAACAGTCGGGCATTGGCGATTTCTCTGTTGAAATCACATCAGTATGAGAAACAAAAAAAGAGCCAGAGGTCAAGGCAGAAAGCTGCCCAGGAAGAATGCTGAGTGAAGTAACCTAAAGACCAGGATATGGTATTCTCTTCAAGGGATTTGCCTCGTACCTTTATCTTCCATACCTCAGATGCAAATTCCTGCGCCTGAACCCCAGGCTTGCAGACAAGTGAAACTCAGTAACAATGCCTCACTCTCCTTTTTTGGACAGAAGAAATACATGGCTTCTGGTTTGTTTTTCTCCAAAACAATCTACTTCATATCTGCGTGATAGACAGAGAGAATGAGATGCATGCCCTGAGAGCTAATTCAGAGTATAAATCCTTCACTGGGAGTCAGGCAGACAAGTCTCTTTAAAGGGTGTGACTGCAAGTGTGTGCTAAATGAAGCTGAGGGGAAGTTTTATATTGCAGAGTATGTGAAAGTACAGTTGTTCAGTCATGACTGAATTCTTGTTTTCGGAAGTGCTTTATGTTATAAAAATAAAATCTGAGATGAGAGTAGAGATAATTTATTCAAATAAAGATTTAAATTGCTAAAGAATACCCTCTACAGTCCTCATTTTAAAGCTGCTCTCAAACACATACAATTTGTTTTCTATAAAACACAGGCTGTTTTTGGAGGTTTAATATAGTTTTGCTTTGATACCAACTCCTCCATAGTCAGAATGTTGTAAGAGTTACCGTGGGTGGACTAGGAAAAAGTTGCAGCTGAATTTCTGGTGGACAAGAAGGAATGTTTTTTGAGACAATTACACAGATAATGCATGGCAGCTTTGACTATCTGAGGGAACCAGCATACTGACTCCTGGCCTCCTAATCTCCTCACCGCTCTTCAAGATAGCTAAGTTTCAGCAGCTCATATGGTTCTCACAGAATGAGCACCTTTAGCAACAGGAAACATTTTCAACATTATCTGCTCCCCAAAAAGACAGATCAAAAAGTCATTTCTTGTATTTGATAAGAACTTGAAGGGGAATAGCTCAGTATATACTAATTCAAAACAGCAGACAGCGAATAAAGAGCCAATGCCTAAATCTGCTACCAGTTAAATCTGTAGAAATGAGAGCAAATGGATTGAAGTTGATGGAAGTGGAGTGGTAAGATCAGCCAGTATCCTCAACATAGTCTAGCCTCTAGTCCATGTCAGCTAAGAAAAAGTTAATCTTATTTTTACAGGATCGTGAAAATCATGCCATGTCTCAGTGAAATATCTGTTTCACCAATGGGAACAAGTGAAAAGAACAAGATGGAAACTAGCAGGGAAGGATCTGAAAAAGCTAGAAACAAAACGCAGGACAAGGACTATACTGCTGTCTCAGGTGGGTGGAATGGCTAGTCTAGGAATCATGTCTTTATCAGACATTAAATTTAAGCTGCTGCACACAGAACAATCATTTCCTAAGATGTAGAATTTGCTGAGGTAAAGGTTTCTATCATCTGAAAACAGTGCCCATACTGCATATCTTCCAAACACCTCATGTGATCTGTTAAAACAGATGCAATCTATTTTAACAATCTGTTAAAATATAATCTAGTTTTATGTAATCTAAAATCTAGTTTAACAATCTATTCTTAATAACAATCTAATTTTAATCTAGTTTAACAATCTATTTTAACAATCTGTTAAAATAGAGCTAAGCAAGAGATACCTATTTTAACATTATACTACACTGGCATATGCCCTGATGCCACCATGTCACGACAGTTCACAAATAATATTCACAAACACAACATCTCTCTCATTGCACAACCATGTGGCTAAATTTGTGAATGTAACCATGGTTTTATATTATTTGCAATGATAATGGTGCCTGAATGACAAAAAAATGAAACAAAGTCTTACAATTAGGCTGAGCAAGAACACAACAAATATACTTTTTGGTCTGAGTATTTTCACAGGGAGAACATTATCACTCCCATTGTCCCAATCCAAATGCAAATTAAGCACCTCATTTGTTTAAATTAGCCAGAGAAATAGATACAGAGAAGCAATGCTGCTCCCACTGAAGTCAGTGTTGTGAGATCTGGGCTATGGTGCATGTCTGATGGCAGAGCAAGGTCCAAAGTATTATTTTAACAGTACTGCAGCTTTAAATGTTTGCTTTAAGTGTTAGCAAAACCTTGGTCTTGAAATCAGTGCTGCAGGCTTTCTGAAGAAGCACTAAACAGAGAAAGGAGGTTGTTAAAAGCTTTCTTTTCTTCCTTTACCTTTCCTCCACAAAACAGAAGCAAACATAAAAAGCAAAGAAATCAGGCATCGTTTTCATTTCTTAGAGCAAACCCATCCCTGTATTTCAGCTATTGTATGCACTGCAGCATCCGTAATTAGGGCACCAATTTTTCAGGTGGACACCACCTGAGACACTCCAGTAAAGAACAAGCATACTTTCCAAAGGGGAGGCACATTGTTTTTAATAAGAAAGTATAGCATTCTATTTTTTATATTGTATTTTAATGCTGCCAATCAGAAAGCCTGCTAATGCCTACAATGAACTTTGTATAAGTTCTATTGATGGAAACATGAGTCTCCACTTTTTATATTAATGTAATAAAATTTAATGTTTAAAAAATAAAACCTGTAAATGAAATACTAAGGATCATATACTACTGCTTTGTCTATAATAATAAATCTCTTTTACATGCTCTCCAAAACTGTACAAAATTTTCCAGTTGAGGCCTTCTTATAGGAGAATAGAATAGCCTCAGTGTTTCACAATAACATTATCTTTATTATTCCTCAAGCAAGATTTCTCCTGTGTGCATTATCTGCACACAGCTTTGTGATTTATTATGATCTCCAGATCTCATTTTACTTTGCTTAATCATTCATCGCCTAAATCACACCTGCTGTTCTCCCCCCAGTATATCACCTACATGGATGCTGTGAAGTGTAGCAGATTGGTCATTTGAAGTTTTCCTAAGGTGAAAAGAAAGACTACCCACATAGCTGTCTATCACCAGAGTAGCAAAAATTACAGAGCATGAAGGGCTAAGATGTAACTTCAACATGTTTTACCAGCAAGTAGTTCACATGTGGAGAGCTACACAGTCTGCACTGACTGAAGAAATTACATATTTTTATTTTTCTGCTCATATATGTGACATATAAGCTTAAACAGAAGTGATCTTTGCAAAATAATGGCTTCATGACAGGTATCTGGAGTTTTCTGAGCTCTCAAACCCAATTTCTAATACCTGAACATTTTAAAGCTCTTTCCATTAAAAAAAACATACAATACCACCCCACTCCAAACAAATCCCCAAAGCCATTAAATATTTAACTTAGAACACAACTATTCTGACAACCACAGAGCTATCTGTAGGGGCTTTGTAAGAGTCATTGCAGTTACATACATTTAGAGCATCTAGATATATTAGAGAACAGCTTTCTAGGAAAGAATGTAAAAACACTATTTGTAGGGAAAAAAAACCCAAAACCTAAACCCAACAAAAACTCTAAAACCAATCTCCAAACTAAAAGAAAATCAGGCTTTAGGCTCAACAGAGAAGCTCTTTGCCAGGTAGGATTTTAGTCTAAGAGCACACACCTCTAAGAACTGCCTTGACCCTTCTACCAAGGAAGTGCATTCCCTGCAACTGTCAACAGAAAATTAATAAGTGTGTGATAATCCAGACCTCAACACTCTTCGTTGAAATGCAAATGGAACTTCTGTGAAATGGCTGTTCCAGTTAAACTGGGATTGATTCTGATGAAATTGTTGGGACAGTCATATGTTAGTGCTGCTGCTCTAGAGAGGACAGAACTGAGGGGTGAAAGTTAATGTTCTCATAGCAGTAAATGCCAAGAGCCCCAGGGGATATAAGGAGAATTTCTGTTTTCCCAATGTAGCCCTTGCTCAGGTGAAAGGAAGAGAGACAGGTTGCATGGTGAGTATGGCCAGCAGCTGCACCTGGGGAGCACAGCTGCAGCCCATCCTTATTATTGGGGCTGCAATGAATGCTTTGAAATCAGCTATCAGTTGCGGCTTACATAAATCAATGATGTGTTTTCATAATTACTTCCCACCACAGAGACTTTTCTTTTTTTTGTTATTATTTTCTGGATTTGTTTTTTTGTTAGCAGTATCCGACCAATTTGTGCACAGTGTGCTTTCTTTGTATATTCTCCCCTACAGCTGCAGTCTTTTCTTTGAGAGGTTTGTACTCTATGAGGAGTTCAGCAGCAGGTCACAGACATGGTTTACAAAAGGAAGAAGAAATAAATAACAAACTAGGAAAATAAAACGACTCCACAAATTGTTCAGTAACCTATGGACAAAATGGAGAGATGTATTTACTGGACTTTCTTTTTTCTTTTCCTCTTCCTGACCTAGCATTCTCACCTCATCTGAGGTCAGACACCTTCAACAGTTTTGTCTTTTTTTCC
Organism: Bolborhynchus lineola; assembly: GCA_025448015.1. NCBI lineage: Eukaryota > Metazoa > Chordata > Aves > Psittaciformes > Psittacidae > Bolborhynchus > Bolborhynchus lineola. The sequence continues at coordinate 46,371 of JAOEHX010063801.1, read as the reverse complement.
TTCAGATTTACTGTTCTTAGAAGATATGATTATGAGGTGAAGAGAGAAGAAAGAAATTAAAGAGATAAGAACAGGGCATACAGCAGTTTGGATGCACATCACTGAGCCTTTGGTCACAGGTGTTTACATTATTCCCCCCCATCAAATAATTTTCTCTTTTGGGAAACTCAGCCTTATGTTTAGATACAATTTGTTTACAAAAGAGATACATATGCATTATTTAATTCTCACAGATAACTTACATATTCTAAATTATTCACATGCTTTTTAATTGTGTATTTAGTATCTTAACCACAGAAAGAAAACTAGCAGGACTTCCCCTTTCAAGTTAATTTTACCACTGGCCTTGTTTCATCTCCTGCTTCAGTGGACATGTAATAGATTTAGGCTAAAGGTACATGCAAGTAGAATTAAAAACATTGAATGCAAGGAACAAGAAAGAAAAGGGAGAAAAAAGGATGATTGATATTGATATGTCATCTGATAAAGACAGCAAAAGAAATTCATCTCTACAGCAAAGCCATAATTACCCACATAGGAAGATGTGGAGTATCAGCTATTGCACTAATGGGTAAAACACCTCCAACAGTGTTACAAGTACTGGGAGATGCCAGGCTTCTATACAAGGTATATTTTTCACTCACTGTACCATCGCATAAGGGTGCAAGTTCTAGAAATAATAATAAAAACCCTTAAACAATAGTGGAAAAGCTTCAAATCTGGAACTCAATGCAATCAGAATGAAGGCTGGGGTAGAAACTAAACATGGATCAAAACTGAGCCTTCCAAAATCATGCCTCCACTGATAAACACCTTTTCTTCTGTGCAAAAGAGTAAAGCCTGTAAACCAGCTAAACAATATACCTGAAGGGAGTTTTTGACTTGAAGGTTTATCAGGACCTATCTGCTTCAATGTATAGTAAGGAATAATCAGCACACTCTGTTGAAGAATATGCCTAATTTGTAAAAATAGGATGAACTCTCCCATCAAGTCTTTCGCATAGTCAGTCTAGACTTTCTATCCAGATCTCTCTTTTCTATCCAGATCCTCAATTTCCCAAACACTGTATCACTCTTAAAAATCACATTGATTTTTACTTTCCCCATTTATTCTCATTTTAACCCTCTTTTTCAGATAGACCTGAAATTCAGAGCACCAATCTCTTCTGTTTCTCTACAAACAGCTCTAAATAATTGTATAAGATTAAACAAAAAAAGGGTATATTGACTTATACATGTGGTTTTATATATACATATATGCATAAATACGCACATGTGTACACATATATACAGCGGAAAGAAGAACTTACCTATGTCCCAGGTAAGGGGATTATTCTGTTCCATCTCCCTTTTCCCTATGACATACCAAATGCAGGCCATCCAGTGAGCAAGCAAGGCAAACATGGACATGAGAAGCGTGAGAACAATTGTGCTGTGCTGGGAGTAACGATCCAACTTTTGAAGGAGACGCAAGAGGCGTAGTAACCGCACTGTCTTTAGGAGGTGGACAAGGGAAACCTAGGAGAAGACGGAGAGAAAACAACTTGTCAGCAGTTCTTTTGTTCAATGAAAGGAAACTCTTATCTTTTAAACCTCTATGAATATTTGCCCACTCTTTATTCAGTTACATAGCTGCTCAGACCAAATCTTAAGACAGCTGAGAAAAGCAAAGAACATGCTTTAAAAGTGTTGATTTTTGCTCTGTACATATATTTTTACTATTCCTGATTTAAAGCAAACAAACTTGAAATACTAGGAGATTTTTTGACTCATTTTTCATGCAGTCTTCTTTCATACTTAACTTAAAAATTCTATATGTGCAAAAATAGATCCTTCTCTGGATCTTCCTCTAGAAAAGAAATATGAGAAAAATGAACTGACTAATACTAATTGATTCCCATATGAAACCACAGTATAAACATCTTCAGACACACAATGATTTTCAGTTTCTGATAACAGCCATGCAGTAGGCCTAGCTCAACTATGTATGAAATGAAACCAGCTCAATAATTAAGCCTGGAAGAGGCAATAACATAGAGCAGATATTTTGCAGAACAAGGAAGTAGAGAAGTGAAGAAAACTTGGATTTGCTCTTCAGATTTAAACCTATGTTCATAGGCCTGAGCATATTTTACTGCTCTATAGTAAGTTTGAGTCCATAAAAGCTTGTATTAAAACTTCTAATCCTAGTTCTTAAATTCCTTACCTAAAATATTATTGCCTTTCAAGTATATGTGGCAAAAGCAGCCCCTAATCTGCTCAGCACCCTAAGTGTACATTAGTTTATGAAGTTTATGGGTTCTGGCCTCAGGGGAAATTCAGAAATGCACAAAGTGAGCAATATGTGCATGACCCCATTCTCTCCAAAGCATCCTTCAATCTATGTCTACACCAGTGTGCACAGCTCCCAGTTTGGCATGGAATATGCTTGGCTTGCGTTTCAGCTGTTGGGTAGAGTTAGCAAGCAATATGAAGGTTAGGACCCCAAATATTTTTCATTTAATTTCTTAAAAATTAAACAGGCATAATTTTCACTAACATTAGGCATTTTTTTCTCCCTTCTTCATTAATTAGACATTAGGACTAATGTCTACGATGTACCTGGCTGAGTCAGGATACACACATCAGATCGAAAAATAACCTCAAACTTGATATGTCATCCCACAGCCTTTCCAGGACACAGTAACAAGCTCTCTGAAAAGAAAGTCTAAAAGTTCATCCAATATTCTTTTGCTTTTGCTAATCCAGAATAATCCAAAACTAAACGTTTCTGTTACTACAATTAATAATCTGAAACCCCGACTTTATAGGTGTGCATAACAGCTACGTCCAGCTTGACTGATAAATTCTATAATGTGGGGTATTTTAAATTTATTCAAGAATACTTAACAATTCATTAATTTTAATCCAGTCTCAGGAATTAAGTAGGTGGAAAACCTGTAAAAAGGAAAATGAAAATTCCACAAACATTTTTTCTTCCTACCACAATTCTGATAATGTATAAGTAATCCTCCCACAGCCTTCTTCATTTACTGCCTGCTATTTCATTATTTTTTAAAAGTTTATTTCTCATGTAGATAGCAGGGGAAAAAGAAAATCAACAAAAACATGACACTTATTTAATATACTTTGAAGTTCACTGCTGTTAGGAATAAGATTTGACATTAGAGCACACAAAAAATTACAAGGTCTTCTCTTCTTGCTTTTCTTACATCCATTTTATATCATCTACAATAAGTCACTGAAATTAATTATACCTGTGGTCTTAAGCACAAGAATATCTGCAAGGCTGTGCAGAAGGCTGTAAAATATTTGAATGAATTGCCATGTTTGTATTAAACCAATCATATAACTATTAAAATATAATTATTCTAATTGAATGACATGCCACTACAACAACTGCCTCCTTTTCTGCAGCAAGTATTTTCTGAAAGTCTCCTTCTCTCTCCATCAGCCTGTTTGAACCAACATGGTTCTGTTGATCTTTTAACATGAAGGGGTCTCTATTCATGGCTGAATCTTCAAGGTGTTTTAGTAATATATGGACGTGATTGCATATATAATAATTGTATATTTGCTATTGGCATCACATTGGACCTTTCATCTTTATATAAGTGCCTATATTTTACCACATCACAAACAAATAAATATAGCTTAGGTGAAATTATTTTTTATTAGATTCTAACAAATAAGAAATTTCAAAAGGTCTGTTACAGTGTGTCCTGCCAGTGATCACTTCTGACTACTTTCTGCCTATTTTTGTTATGTAGTTAAAAACACAGATATAAAAACAGCGAATCAGATATCATAATATCATTCTTAATGCAAATACATGTTTCATTTGAAGGCTTCAAGGCCTCCTCTTTCAAAATAATTTCTGCATGTATTTGAACAGAGATGTAATAAATTATATGTAGTTGCATTGAATTTTCTCATTAGTCATGCCAAACACTCTTCTTATATTGTGTCACAGATTTAAAAAGACAAATTGAGGAGTCATCACTCATACTTGTGCTTGCATAGATATTTCTTTGCCCAGAGATACATATCATCTAACTTTTCCATTTGGTTAATTATTTTAGACTATCTGGGTCAACCTTTTTCTGTCAAAATGACAGAGACAGAATTTTATGTAAAACTAATCCTAACTCAATCATAGCAGTGGGCTTAGAAAACTGAGAAATGAAGTTACTACAGAATAGTGACTATATTTTCTGCTTGAAAGAATCATCTCTTATAGCAAAAGGAATTAGTAAGGAAACATGGATACACTTTAAGAAATGACTAGTGACAGGGATCTTTAATCCTTTTTTTTCTTCTTGATTAGTTGGTTTTCCTCAAAAAATTATATTCTCGCTCTGTAAACACCAATAGTTACTCAGAGAGGAGCAAATTCAATCATTATAACTAGCACTTAATGGCCTGATTTTTACTTTGGCAGCACTGTACGTCACATTTCTACAGATCAAGGGATGCTTCCTGTCAGATGAACACAAAGATAGTAGGAGCTGGGGTCTCATCAGGCACTGAATTTAGGAAGGAACATGTCTGTGGTGTCTAACCTCCAAAGAGTCACCCATTTAGAGATAAGGCAGAAACCCTGCAAGGTGTAAAGGCAGTTGAGCCAACTCATACAGTTCCACACTTCTGAAGTATCAATAAGTATGGCAAGAAACTCCACTGCTTTTTCATGCACTCTTAACTACACAAGTCTCTAACCAGAGGATGACATTTATGTGCCATACATACATAGGTATATGTGGCACTGTACCTATAACTTGCAGAATTTAGAGCATCCCTAAGGGTTTGGCCTTTGTGCCAGAGCCTGAACAGCAAAGGTGTGAGATGCCCCCTGATGCCCCTTCTCACCGTTCTGTTGAGGCAACATCTGAGAGTCGATGGAGTAAAAATCTGAGAACAGACATGAGGAAATGGCTTATTAAATCATAAAGTCTGAAAACAGTGGAATGTGACTAACACCTCCCCCCAGCTCTCAAGACAATTGATAGTCACCATTATCTTGAGGATTATGTTAACAGTTGCCATGCCTTGCCACAATTGGAAATACATTGTGTTCTCGTCAAGGAATCTTACAGAAAGCAAAATGACCAAGTTTTCTAGGAAGAATGCAGCATGCAGACTCCCAGAATCTGGATTTACTCTCAGCGCCCAGAAAGAAGGGAGGGTTGGTCCTTGACTCTCTACTATGTCTTTACCACACAGCAGCCACCTAATAAAGTTGGGCAAAGCAAATGAAAGAAGCAGGTTTGACCTTGCAAAAACTTTTAACAAGGTATTAAACTCTTGGAGCACATTCATTTAACTCACTGGAGCTATATCTGTCAGTCAATGTTACTTTTGAGATCAACATTGCTTTATATCATGAATTACTTGTGGTTCAGTGTTAGGACTTAATCTATCATCACTCATATCATTAAGAATCCACTACCAACAGAGGGGCATCTCAACATTCCAGGATATTCCTAGTCACCATATTAGTGATCTTACCAGGGAAAAAAGTTTTAAAGTGCAATAGGTGAGATCTGTATTAATCATATTATAGTAGTGATTGTGACGTTTTACTTGTGGCATAATACTGTGACATTTTAACTGTAAAAAATTATTATTGGGTAATACTTTCTTTTCCCAGAATTCAGTAGAGAAAGCATAGTGGTCTTCCCAATAGAAGGAAAAAATCAGACCAGGTTCATTTAGAGATCAAGTCTTAATGGAAGTTAAATCAACATAGATATCGGTGACTGTTTGGTTTTAATGTAGGGGATAAATTGATACAGTTGTGTATTTAAATAGATTAACCACTGGTTGTAAAAAAAGACCAGTAATTGAAGAATGTGGAACTATTAACTGATTTTATAAGTTACTGCACTATCATCAGATTGATGGCTCTTAATGTAACAAATTGAGTGAAAAAAAATGAAGATTGTTGAAAGAAATGGAACTAAGTAATAAAATCGAACTTGAGAGACTTCAGCTAGTGTTTTTCTGGCTTTTTTTTTTTTTTTTCTGATATAGCTATCCTATCATCTATGTACACATTAAACTTTTTTATTCAGCAGGAGAAGTAGTGTTTGGGTTTTCTAGGGGTTTGTTGCTTTTTTACTTAAATTCTTACTCTACTAAATCTAACAAAGCTATCAGAAGTAAAACCTTTGTCATAGCATAATTAAACCTATAGAAATGTAACCCATCAGATTTGTGACATCTCCAGACATTAGATCCACAGATTTCTCAAAGCAACTGAAACATTTTGTCATTATATTCCTAAAAAAGATAAAACCATAGCCAAAGTTAATGACAATTTTAAGTAATAGGTGCTAGAACACACAGAAATTAGTGATCAAGCTGTAATTTTTGCAGTAGAATGCCCATAGGTAAAGAGAAAAAAGATTCCCGTCTGAGTAAAGAATGCTGACCTTACTGATCATAACAATGATTTACTTTATCACAGTAACAATTTACAAGTCTTGAAAAATTGACTGAATTCATGCAGCATAAAAGAGCAAAAGCCATAGAGAATTGTATTTGAATGCAGTAAGTAGAAATGAATCCAAGACATGTGCACCTGTCATCAATTATCCTTAGATAATGAAATTAAAACCAAAATGCTATATATATATTTTTCATGATAATGAATGTCCACTTTGGCATCCAATCTTATATCATTTTTAAACAATGTGTACAATTAAACTGTATTCCTCCCTTCAGCATCTAATGTGAAAATACACCACAAAGCTGAAAACGACACCAAGTCATTTCAGTTCTTTCAGTTTATTCAGTTCATTCAGTCTCTGGATCCGGAAAAATACACCAACAAACCACTCTTGGAAGAGGAATAAAGACAGGTTGGTACTTACCACAGTGACATTGAAAGCATAAAGAAGATCAAAAGGAAGTGCAGCAATTAAATCAATGATAAACCAGGTAGTCACGTAGTGTATACAAATAGATCTTGCTTCAAATATGACTTGGCCAGACTTGCTGACATATGTTGTTCGGAAATTTAAAATAATATCTGTTTGACAAAGAACAAACAGAATCAGAGACAGATATTTCTTGATTCCTGGTGTTAACACCAGGAATCCACCATAACACTAATTGTTTTTCTTATGCATGGCAAAAGCCAGGTGAAGAATCATGTATGGAAATAGATAAAATACGACAGTAAAAGATCCACATACCGAGAGTTAAGCCAACCAGTTTACAAAACTGTTCTTTGTAAGGAGTAAAAATAATGCTTGAAATATTTGAAACTCATTGATTTCAAACAGAGCATGAATTAAAAACAAACCAATCAAAACAAAACAGAACTAATTACTTTGCTCTTTAAACAGTTCCAAATACTGGTATTTTCTTAATGAAAATGAGGATAAGATTGCTGTGTAAAAAACTTATTTATGTTTATTTTAAGATTAAAAAAATCATTAATTGCTTTATTTATAAGTTGCAATTGAAGCTTTCTTTTAGCAATAGCTGTCTGGCACAGAGAACAAATGTCATCCTCCAGGATAACCATTTGTTTATCGACAGAAAAGTGCTGAACTCACTTGAAAAAAATGGCTTTGGGGCTATGGTGTAGGTCACAAAAGTGATATGAATTGCTTAGTGGCTTGTGCATTTTGTGTGTTCCTACAAATTCTGGGGAAGTGCCTTTCAATATGAGATATACTTTTGACATGTCTTGCCAAAATACATTAACACTTTAAAAAAAGCACAGGTCTTGACAACAGTCTCAATTATTTTCATGTCCTACAAGACAAAGACTGTAATCTGTCCTGAAGCTATGTACCCATTCTACTAACATTAGTGAGAACTACTTGCATTACTTTTTATACTGTCAGAAAAGAGTGCAGCCAACCATCAAAGCTGGTGTTTTACTGCAAGATAATTAGCCTGCTGCCTTGCAAATTGTTATGGCTCATGTTGAAGACCATCTCAGAAAAAAGCGAGAAGTGACCTCAAGTGTCAGGGGTCTGGTTAAAAAATAACAAAACAACAACTGCAGGTTGATGGCCTTCTCCTCCTGATAGCCAGTGGACTTTAATATACAAGTTATGAGAGGCAGCTTTCCACATTCTAGTCCAGTATGTAATAGGCTTGCCAGCTGTGTTCTTTGTAGTCTAGGTGGCCTACAATTATGTGTTAAAAGGAGTGAACAGCATTCCCCTGTGCCCTTTGCCTCTGTATATGGCAGCAATGCAGCTGTGGCTCCTTTCTGTCTGTTAGATGATGCACAAGAAGATACACCTTCAGCTGCCTCTTCTATATGCTGTTATTGTAGGAAGGTGGTGCAGCAGCAGCTGCTGGGGGCTGGAATCTGCACCATATACAGCATAGAGCATGAAGATGTTTGGGAAGTTTTTGCTGCCCCAAAAGACGTTTCCTACAGCTTCTGGGAAAGGGGAGGTAGAAATGTCAAAAAGAAGCACCTGTAAGTGAAATTCAGCTTCTTGCCCACCAGCAAGATGAAAGTGTAGGAAGATATCTGCCTTACAAATGGATCTAAACTCAGAATTTAAGTATTGCATAATTTCAGACTATTCAAGGGAATTGTTTTCTCTTTGGATGCAGCTATTTCCTTTCCTCAAAGCTAGTCTCCTCTGAGCTATTCAAACTTGCTAAAATTCAGCACATTCTTGTAAATAAAGCGAGCTATGGAGTACTAAAAGTTAAGCATACCTCAACTTTTTTTCATTACTTTCATTATTTTGAAAATTATATATAAAATATATTTATTTTCATTATTAAAATTAGAGTCATAGAATCATAGAATAGTTAGGGTTGGAAAGGACCTTAAAATCATCTAGTTCCAACACCCCTGCCATGGGCAAGGACACCTCCCACTAAACCATGCCACGGGCAGGGACACCTCCCACTAAACCATGCCACCCAAGGCTCTGTCCAACCTGGCCTTGAATGCCGCCAGGGATGGAGCATTAAATGAAATTAAAAATTCAATAAATGAACACTAAGAGTACTAGCATTGTAACTTGGTTTTAATGCAAATCAAGTTAGAACTAAAAAGTAGGTAGTAGTAGGATTATTAGTAGTAATAGTAAATTTATCTACTCTTGGTTTTGTAGTCAGTTTCTGGGGCCTGAGAACTTTTCTTCCAGCTGTACACACACATGAGAATGAATGCCTGATGTACCTTTTATCTTGCATTTTTTGTTCAGTATATGAGACAAGTCAGCATGTATGAGCAGAGTCCTCTCAGAAAGCAAAATCAAAAGATGCATTTTCCAGAATACTTCACATAAAACATTATTATCACTAGAGCCATAGAGTAGCAGTGAGCTTGGCCCCATTTGCAAGCTTTTGTACAACCCAGAGAGCAAAACGCAAAAAGGGTATTGAAATATTTTCCCCCTGTAATTTATTAAAAAAAAAAAAAAATATTAAAATCAAAACCTTATGCTTGTATAGAATAAGTAAACACTTATGCAGCTCCTTTTAAATGAGCCAGGTTTTATTAGGTTCTGGTTGTTAGGTACTTTTTCTTTTCCTGAATTTTCCCATTTTTCAAGGAAATAATTTTTTACATTTTCCCATCTTTTCTCTCTTTTTTATTATATTTTATATTATCTTTATTTACTCTGTGGCATTACTTCTGAATGATGTAGGCTTTGGAAATGACATTTTTCAACAATATTATTAATATAACGAGGACAGTCAACACATAGACTTACAGTAAAGTACTATAAACCAGAGCAAAATCCAGTGAATTACTTCCCAGGTTTCATTGCAGAAATGTTTTATGCTCTTCTGCAGTTTGAAACCAAGACTGTCTTCTATGATCAATTGACATTTACTAGTCAACATATACACTGTTAGTACTTGATCTATGGTCTTTCTAACAGTTTGATTCCTCCATTTTATCCTTATGAGCTGATTCTCCTAAAATGAAAACTGTGGGAAAGTTCTCATTGTATTGTCACAGTGTTGATTCTTCAAATTTGTCAAGATTTTGTGCAAAGCTTTAACGCAAAGTGACGCAGACATATGTCAGAGGCTATCGAGTTCAACAGACTGAGGTCTTGCAAGTTATAATTGGTTCATGCTTTGAGAGCTACAGCTCTCATAGGGTAAGATCCTCAGGCTGAACAGAACATGTAAGTAAAATCAGAGATATAAAAATTTTAGATTAGATCATCAAATAGTCTCTGCTGGCCCTGCATTCTTACATCTATAAAAAATGTTCTGAAAATTACAATAGTACAATTAAGATGTAAAATTAGTATGATTTCATATGGTTCAGAATGAGCAAGTGGGGTCAATTTAGCTCCATAGGAGTTTAGTAGAGTTATTTGGTTACTATTCACATTTACAAATCAGTATGGCAACACTAGCCATATACAAAGCTGCTTCATGTAGATTTGATTGATACAGGTAAGAAAGACAGATAAGAATATTTACATCACCAGTATTTTGAAATTTCTCATTTGTCTCAGAAACCTCCAGTGTGTAGTTATCAAAGTCAGAAAAAAGATTTGCTTGCACATTAGTATTTGTGAAACGACTAAAGCTTTAACAGAAAAGGAGATGAATGCCTGCTTTAAATTCCCCTAAGCCATCCAGTACACCAAAGGCTTATCAGTGTGCACATGGAATTCACTGTTCAAGATTAAAGAGATTAGAGTTTGTCCTGCACAGCACCACTTTCTGCCTTCTTATCAAAGTAATTTAGGACAACAGTCTCATATAATATTTACATATAAAAAAATGAATAAGAAATGGGAAGTGCTTCGTTTTTCACCAACTCATTAGATAAAAATGCAGAGAGAGGTAGGTGAGTGTAATCCATCTTTTATTTCTTGACAGCTTTATGAGCTATGTTTGGGTGTAAGCAGTTTCTTCATCTGGGCAACTGCATTCACAGTTTAATAGCTGTGCTAAAGTACTGACTGAGAAAGCTGTAAGGAAATAATAAAAATCAAAACAATACTAACCAGAACTCCTGAGAAAAGAAACTTCTAAAAGGTCAGGGGAATCTTTAATACAAATTTAGAAACAACCATATCTTCTGAGAGATTTTATTATTTTTAGGAATGGCATGTTCCACGGTCTTTTTGGTATCGTTTAAAAAAGTGAAGATTGACTTTTTCTTTTTTCATTTTAAAAATAAGCGTTTTCTTATCTTTAAGACTTTCAACAACTACAATGGTAAGCAAATTATGGCAACAATGTATAGTCAAACATCAAAAACTGTACGATAAAGTACCCACGAATAATTTAACATATTAGAAATTGTGGATCTTGCTGTGCACTAGCTTTTACCTACCAATGATACCAGCTTATTGAGGAACAATTTGAAATTCAACACAAGCATCAATATTGTAAAGGTTTGGGTATTCCAAAGAACTCCACAGCATCAAAACTAATAATTTTCTTCAGTGCTAAATTTGTGCTCCCAATGCCCTGAGAGGAAGTGGGCTTTAGCCATTTCCTGCAGTGCGAAAGTCAACAATTTTACAGATTACACCTGTGAACCAGGCGAAAGGAACATTTAGTCTCTGAGCTATTTGATAAAGCATATACAAAGTGACTTCAAAGGACAAATAAAGGGTCAAAAGTTTTCCACAAGAGGTATGTTTAAGTATGCGATCTTTAAATGTGCTCTAAAAGAACGCTTCAGCCTGTGCAAGCTTCACATACTTAAAGCTGTATTTGGTGTCTGATATGTGTGCTTCAGGCAGTGACAAGAGCTGCAATCTTTTTTATGTTTCAGCAGCTCTTGTAACAGAAACAATAAACAAATAATTAATAAATATTATTACTATAAAAATAATCTGAAGTTACCTCTGTTCACACTTTTTCCATGTAAGCTGGAAAACCAGTATTTTATATGAATTTGCAAGCTAAATAGATCATTCCACACAGACCTATTCCTATCATCATTAGGAAAAAAACCTGGCTTCGTATTTTAAATTAGATAATCTAATTTCAGCCAAAATCAGATAGCAAAAAAATCAGGGTTCAAGTGAATTAAAGCTGAAAATAAAGTCTAGACTACCCTATTGACTTTAAGAAAGGGTATTAAATCATGTATAATCTTCAAAGTGCCTTTTTTCCACAGATATTTACCAGGTATGCCTGTTATCTTAACAAATAACTAGGCATTTTAGGCCATCCCTGACCTGTGTTACAGACTTTCACTACTTCCCCACTTACTGCTCTGCAGGTGAGCCTGTAAGCTTAACAGAAGCGAAGTGTGTCAGTCTGGAAAACAAGAAGTGATTATGTTTCTGTGAAATACAATTTGGGGTACATCAGGATCTCCAATTTCAACAGGCTTGGAACGAGCAGCCATATCACCCATGCTTCCGCCTCCAGCCCCAGTTCCAAAGATTTAATAGAGCTTTACATCACACTCCCAATTATTTCAGCCTATTTTCAGGAAGAATAACTTAATATTAAGAAAAATACAATGATCACTCTCAGAAAGACCTCTCTCCTTAGTCTTTCTAGGCAAAACTCTTGCCTGCCTATCCCTTCACCTTCTTTTTCACATGCCTACTGCTTTCACCCTACATCCTCCAGGGCTACTTCACTGTTGTGTCTGAACATGGGCTTTTGCTCCACACACCCTCTGACCACATGCACCTGTTTGTTCATGAAATTCGTTTATGCTTTCAAGTCCTGCTCCTCCTTCTCTCTAGCCTTCAGACTGATCACCTTCCCATAACAACATAAGGCAAATCAGAAGACCTGTTAGGCACAAAGTCCCTAAGATGCATGCAGAGAAAATAAACAGTAATTGACAAATCTCATAAAATCGTTCAGTACAATTAACCTCAAACTTACACTTTGACTATGTTTTACCTTCAGGTTGGATCCCATGGCTAACTAGCTGAACCAGCATGGATTATTTCAGCCTATTTCCACTATTGATAAGATATGAGCACACATCCCTTTAAAATAAAAAGTCTTGTAAGAAATCTCTAAAACTCATGCAAACTGATTCTGAAAGGTTAAAAAAAAGAAATCCACAGCATTAAACATCAGAAGGATTGACCAGCACTAACCTAATGTCTTCAAAGTTTGCAATTACCACAGCTACATGCTTTTGCAATATCCTAAGTTACTGAAGCCAATACCGTGGTTTAACTGAAAAGCTCTTAACTTACTCCTCTCCTGATTTGAGTGCTTTTACTCACCTGTTTGTGACCATTTACTTTTTCAGAAGCTTCCAGTGTGAGAATCCATGCCCTAGCAATGCTCAGTTCCTATGAAAAGACAACTTATTTCATAACTGGGCATATATAAGCAGGGAGTTCTCAGCAAGTTTGTAGAGGTTTGGAACTGTTTGGTGATTTCTCTTGAATCAAAGTTTTGGATGACATATCACATTCTTTACCAAACCATCCCTTACTAGAATTCTGTCATGCTCACATTCACACATGGATAGATCCACTCAGTGAATGGTATGAAAACATCAATTTAAACTGATGCTCAACAAAGGGACCAAAAAAGATTATATTAAAAAACCATGGAGGTTGCACTTTTCGCTTGATTCAGGTTGCGACCCTAAATGATATAAAATGAGTGAAAACAATAACCTGGTATTGTCAAGCTATCCTATTAATCCTTAAAAGGTTTTCCTGAATAATACACTTTTTCCAATTTCACAACCTTAATATGTCTTTTATATAATCTCAATTTCTGAACCTCTTTACCCATAAATAAGATTTTTTGCCTGAAGCAGTTAATTTTCCTGCGAAAACTTTTTTTATTATTATTTATTTAGGCTTTATTTTTTTAAAAATAAATCCTGCTGGGATTAGATTTATGACCAAGTTACAGCAAAACAATTTAGGATTAGTCAGATGTTTCACTAACTGCCTGTGGCACGCTTTCAGATTGCAGCACATGCTAGGTAATATATCTTGTTTTACCTCCCTTTTACTGTGAACTAAATGAAATTGAGAAATCCTGCACTTTTAGGACAAGTAGTATACATATAAGCAGTAACCAGAGGACGAGTGATGCATTCTTTATTAGACTACAATAATTCAATCCTGTGCTTGAGACTTGGATGATTTAGGTATATTAATGCCACTAATTTTCAGAGCAGACTGTTTCCCACACTACCTCCCTCTTCTAGATGGTTCAACTGGCTCTTCTTTCTTTTTATTTTTTTCCATCTTCCTTTATGTGATTTTGAATTGATTGTCTTTAGCTAACAGTACTTTCCCCAAAGTCCAAGCTCTTTGGTCTATCTCATTATTTGTGTCTACATTATTTTATTATATATGGATGATGGTATGAAAATCCAGCCAGAGACCTTTCAGGAAAGATTCCAGGAAATATTAGTGCTTGAAGAGCAATTTATCTATCTATATAAATTTTTAGTTTTTTTATTCTGCTGCTGCTATAAACCTAAATGTTCTTAACAAAGCTCTTAGGAGTGATTTATTCAAATGGAAGTGTGATTTTTCAACTCAGCATATTATCTCAAAATGCCTGTTACCACAAATAGCTTGATGATTTTCTTTTAGATGCTGACACTGTAAGGTGAGGGAGATTATATTGGGTTTATACACAAAAGGACAGTAATACTTTTCTTCACCTGTTTTTATTATAAAACTCAGCTATTATGAAGGCAAATAAACATTACAAGGAAAAAAAACAACAGAGATTAAGTAACAAATCCCCTAAATGTAGGTTGTTTATATAATAAATACATAAAATATATATGTAAAAAAATAATCAAAATAATAAGTCTTTATAACAAACTGTTGCAGCTGATGAAGGAAAAACTTTTTTTTTTTTTTTTTTTTCTTTTTAAGATATAACAAATTGTGGACAGATAACATGTTGCAACAACTATAAGTTGCAACAACTATAAATTACAGAAAATTTCATCTGAAAATCTAGGCAACTTTGGGAAAGTGAAAGAAGTCACTGGTAGCCAGGATGAAGAAAAATTAGATTTTTAGATGTATTAGGAAAGAAACTCTAATATACACATTTAATTCTTTTGTACAAGTAGCATCCTACTATGAGAGAAGATATTAAGAATCTTGTAAAAAACCCACATGTATCCAACAAATACTTCTTACCTAATTTTGGAATGGAGCAGCAAAACATGGTTGTACCATATCAGATGCTAAATTGCAATACAGTTTCTCCTAAGAACCGGTAGATAGTAATGTTTTAAGCCACTAGCAGTAAACACTTAACAGGTTGATGAAAAAAAAAAAAAATATAAGAGAGAAATATGTCATTTACAAGCCATAGATGAGTTCTAGATTCTTCTTTCTTTGAGGTCTTAGAATAATAACTGCTGTTCTTCCCCAAAATATGCTTTATCCAAACACAGCACATGGGAATTAATAATATCTGGATTAAATATAAGGTCTTATATTTATGATTGAACTTTTAGATGGCAAAAATTTTTCTTTCTTGTCAGAATCTTTATGAACTGAAAGGTTGTATAAAACTACATGTAACTGAAATGTCAGATATACTGTGTTGATAGAGATTACGGTGAGAAGCCAACCCAAATTTTATACTGTTAGAAATTAAAGAAATGAACTATCCCAAGATATGAACTGTAGGTATCAATGGACTTGAAATCTAAAAATAAATATCAAAAGTCATCATTGTATCGTCAGGATGGCATTTTATTGCACAGAAAAATTTATTCTCTCCCACAGCTTAAACGTTAAAAAAAAAGGTCTTATTGAGGTGCATGATCATGAAAGAAAATTATGTAAAAGGGTTAGAAATAGTCCTTAAGCAACAGTACATTTAAATTGCAGCATTTGGCCATCAAGTATGCCTCTCCCTCCTATTTTTATCTTGGTGCAATTCCCAGCAACATTTTCTCCTGGCCATTAACGCTTCAGAATATTGTGGAAACAACCCTATTTGTTTTGTTTGGGCAGTCACGGACTTTGGGAAACTCATTTTAGAGACATGTTACTCCTCCATTCAGCGAAATTCTTTTTTAGAGATCTGTGGATTTAGCTGGATGACTAGCATTCAGATGAAAAATGGAAACTTAGTTCAAAGCTACAAATTCTTAAAATCCTCATCACAAAGATACCACATTCATGCAATATGATGGACCTCTGAAAAAGTTTCTCCTAGTGTGGAAAGAATGTAATTCACAGGCTTTATTCTGTTTAAGTAACCACTAAGTTCTTTTATCAGATAAATTTCTCTAGTGAATATATTCAGGATTGAACACCAATATGCTTGTCACTGTACAGCACATGAGAAATGGCATGATTTCTGTTCTAAGGCAGTACTTCTTTAAGTTTGACAAATTGA
The DNA here is from genome assembly GCA_025448015.1 of Bolborhynchus lineola. Lineage (NCBI taxonomy): Eukaryota > Metazoa > Chordata > Aves > Psittaciformes > Psittacidae > Bolborhynchus > Bolborhynchus lineola. The sequence continues at coordinate 30,075 of JAOEHX010063801.1, read as the reverse complement.
CAACATTTTTAGTGATTTTAAAGGAGCAAGATCTATCCTCAGGTACAACAGACCATGGAAGAACTGATTCCTAAGTCCATTTGTAACTGACAGACTGATTTGCTCTTCCTTACCATTTGTTCTGACAGTGGAAGGTAATGTGATATTGAAGGCATACATAAGAGGAAATACTGATTCATTTGCGTAAATTAGCCATTGATATAAAAACATGAAATCTGAAGGCATTAGTGTTCTGAATGGCTATTGTGGCAACCAAAAAAATTCCTTCCAGGAGTACACTATGGTCAGTATTGATGCACTAGTATATGTTCTACCAGACACTGTACTTAAGCTGCTGTATCAATTACTGTGGGCACACTGGGACACAAAGGCTGACCAGCACACCAACATTAAAACCAGGGGTTTATTTGCAATTATTTACTGTGCTGAGAGCCCATGAATTCAAATCCAAGTATCATGAAACTGAACAAAAGACCATAAACTTAAAGAAAAGGACACATTCTCTTGTCGGTTTCCTTGATTTTCAGCCTTTTGGCACCTTTTCAAGTTACTCTCCTCAACTATCAGGGTGTTAAACAAGAATCAGCTAATATCAGTTCTAGAGCAATTGATATGCCAGAAAAGCACTACATATTGTGACCTTTATAACAGCACACTAAACACTAGAAGGATTTTTTTTCATTCTAAACTATGCTCTACCTTTTAAAACCAGACTCAATCCTATGAACATACTGAATAACTAAAATACCTGACAATTCTAAAAGGGATGATACAGACTTTGGAGTCTTGAAAAAAAACCAAATACCTAAAAATATTTATGAAAAATGAACTGCTATCTCTGCTTTAAAAAGAAGCTAGTATTTGTGACTGCAAAAGCATGAAAGTTTCTACATGGGTAATTTTCTCAATAGAACCTTAAGAAATATGGCAGAAAGAAGCAATTCTAAAGCCTGAAGAAACATCAGTCGTATGACTAAACTTTTCACTAAATTCAGTATGTGTAAAGCACATACAATCAGGTATTTTGTGAACACAGTTCACTTTACGTAAACGATGGAGACAACAATGAAAAGATTAAACAAGTAAAACATTCAGAGATTCAATGGGGCAACTGTTTCATATACTTATTCTTTACCAGTTCCAAGAGGGATACAGGAACAACTTTTCTCAGAAATTACTTGACAAATTTAGCATAGGACTTTATCCATAAATCATTAAAAAATATGAAAAAGACCACATGCAAGCTCATAAAAATATTAAGATAACTCTAAGTAATAATAACAAATATTAAGTCTTAAGCACCTAAGATTTCCCTGGAAACAGCCTAGATAGTTAATTAAAAACTTCAGTTTTTTTGAAAAATAGTGTTGTTTTACTATTACAGTATAGTAAATATAAATATAAATTATAAACTTTGTCTAATCGTAGCTACAGTGCAAGTCAGTTATGCACTATATAACATGGTAGTTTTAACTTTGTGTATCTTTTAACAGGAAACAAGCAGAGTGAAAATTATATACAAAACTATTACTACATCATTTCCCAACGTGTGAACCAACTATAGGTGAAAAAAATTGTTTGCCACACTGCTTTTATAGTAACACCACAGCTTAGACAAAAAGATGAAGAATCATTTCTTAAGTTCTTTTGGCACTCTTAAGTTCTCAGAAGCCTGTTACTCTCATTGTGAAACAGGAAGTAGGAAAGAAAAATTTAGGGCAGCTGAGAAGTGAAACAGTGACTATATTTGCTCAAAGCAGATGCAAAATATCTTGACCCAGTTATAAGTTGCTGTTCTTCCCAGAATAGTAAGGAATTACATACGGTAAATTCTGAATATTTCAGCCTGTACCCATGAGGTTCCCATCATCTTGCATGTGTTGTTTAAAAGCCTTTTATCCTGCATAATCCACTTGCTTTATTTTAGGTTTTCCATCACAAAATTGGATTTTGGAATGGAGCCTGCTCAGTACTTCTTTAAGTACTGTTTCTTGAATTTTACCTTAAACTTTGATGGTACATGGCACAATAGATAAGAATCCCTTCTTGTAACCATTTCAGCAGTAGTTTAAGTCAACACTATTCATTTTGGCCTTAGGAGAAAGCAGGAATGGTCAGATGAGCAGTTTTCTTAAATGTAAAGTATCTCCCAGCTTCAGGAGTAGTAAGCAACATTTTGGGACAGTGATTTCTTAAAAAAATTGGTTAGATCTATAAGCATATTTTTTTCATTCTCTGGGAAGCTGGGTTATGATGTGTAACAATGACATCACAGCCCTGCAAATGAAAAGGAGTCAGGAGAGCCGTACAAGCCAAATATTCAGGACGCCTCCATTACAGTAACATTTACCGGCATCTACTTGAAATTACAGAAATATTTCCATGGAAATGATCACATCTAAATTATCATGGCTTATGCTTGTCTCCTTTATGTCCAGGTGGGTGATTTTGTGCTTGCAAACAGTTTATGTGCAGACTAGTAGATGTCCTCCTTACAAGAATATGCAGGAACGCCTATTGAAAAACTTTCTAAAAATATAGTGGTCTTGCCAAATTTGGTTTGGTTCTTTGAGTAGGAATCTTCAGAAAATATATTACTGCTTTTCAACATAAACATTTTGCACTGTTTATTCACATTGTTAGGTAATCCATAGTCCATGAACAATTACTTATAAATTTCCAGAAATAGCATATTAGGGTGTGAAAGGACACTTTCTAAAACATGGCTCAAAAACCATCATTTCCTTTAAAAATGCACAAGTAAGTCCTCTAAGATGCAAGGTCCCCTAGCTCAGCTATTGTTTTACGTTACCTTCTGTATGCTTGCAAAAATCTGAAATATTAATAATTATGATTAAGGAAAAGAACATGAAAGACAATAAAGAAAACACCCCTCTAACTCAGCTTAATAAAATCTATAGTATTTAATATTATCTCATCCAATTCCAGTAATTTTGTTTAGCATATATTATTTTCAGTACAATAATCTGCACACTTGAATGACTAAATTATGCATGACGATATGAATTTTCACTGGATTTGTACCATATTTTTAAATTTCTACATATTAGACATCTGAGACTCAAGAGCTTCATATGATTTAAGACAGTTTTGGAAAGATTTTAAGTCATTCACATTTATGATAGACGTTAATGGGCCAAGTCTTTTTAATCTACAGCCTCATACAACACAAATCACAGTTTTAGGGCTTCTAAACATGCTGCTTTTACAAACCGAAATTGCTGATAAAACACTTTGTTAAATAACTGAAAAAGAGAGAGAGGTACACATACAGAGGGAGGTGATCTTAGTAACCATTAGTAGTATTCTGTCTCGAAAGAGCAAGTCATAGAAGAATTCTTCAGACGAACACATGTGGAGAGTAGAAAGAGGGATGAGTATGGATTATTTTTCTCCACAGGTAGACATAGGAGTATGTTGCAGAAAATCACTTAAAATTACTGTTGCCAGGATGTCTATAAAGAGTATAATTTTACGGCTATAATTAGCATCCAAGATTCTCTGACTTCCACTAGAAACTGGATGATCACAAATAGAAAAATGAAATTAAAAGTTAAAGGTCACTTATTTTTATAGCTCTTCCCTCTGTAGCTGTTCCTTGCCATTTTAGGAGGCAAAATACCAGACACCTCTGATATTATCTAGCAAACAATGTATTACCATTACTGTGAAAGCCTATACATATTTTTGATGAACTATTGCCCTGACCTCAACTCCTGTTGAAGACATTCTATTCAAATGGACCTGCAAGTCTTAGCTTTCCCAGTAATGTTGCTTTCTGCAATTAAGGTGTTCAATAACATTTAAAAAGAAAAAAAAAAAAAAAAAAAAAAAAAAAGAGAATATCAGAAATCTAGAATGAAACAGTTGCAGAACGAAAATCACTACATTGGATAGTTACAGAAGAATAAAAGTCATGCAGTCAAGAGTTTATTACTAATAAAATGGAATAAAATTGGACAGAGACTCTTGCAGCTTTACAAAAAAGAGAAAACTTCATAAATATAATTGAAAAGTAATCAAGATTTGTTATGCTCCTTAGTAATATTAAAACTTTAGCCATCCAGACATACCTATCTACAAATGAAGGACCTAGTTACTGCTTATGCAAATTAAGGGGCATAAACTTTGAAGTAAATAGTGCAATAGAACAGGTAGCATCACTCAGCAGGTGAAACACTAGATAATTTTTTATGTGCTTACACCAATGTTTAAAAGTTTTTCTATCCAGCTCTTTATGATTTCAGGATACCTAAAACAGTAAAAAAATTCTAAAACTAAATTATCTTTGGACAGAGGAAGCAAAATATTTATTTACAGGGGAATGTTAGAGAAAGTTTGCACACATTACAGAGGAAAAAGAGATCTAAAAGTACACTCAAACATCACATCACACAGGTTATCAAAGCATTAGCATATATAGGAAACATCAAGTGAAAAACAATTGAGAAGACTTAGTCATGCTCCTTCTCCAACCTCTTCCCCAAAGACATCACACAATGGGTTATTCTTATTGTTCACCTTCTGTTGATGTTTTAGAGAACTATCAAGCTTAAAGCAGTTAAAACTCTTGCTAGATGTGCTCTGCTCTCATAAATAATTTAATTCAGATCAGCACTCTTACAAGCATACCAATTCAGGAGAACACTTCCATATATATTTTTAGCAAGCTTAAGTGTATGCTGACTCACAATTGGATAAGCCTAAAAGATTTTTTTTAGCTACTAGCCTTATTCAAACTCTTCTTAAAGGAAACCCTTAGCATCTACCCTATTATGTGCCTTGAACTGATGTGCAGGAAACATCACCTTTCCCTTTTACTATCATATCTTTGTTCCTTTTGATAACACAGTGAAAAACAAAGACTTTGTCAAGTTCAAATACAAGTTTATGCAACTTATGTGAGTAACCTCACATTTCTGAGAAATCTGAATAAAATAAAATCAAAGCTGATAGACCTTTTTCTCCTATTCATGATTACAGAGCTCTGATACCTCAATCCATGGTCTAGTGAGAGTTGTCCCTGCCCATAACAGGGGGTGGTGGAACTAGATGATCTTAAAGTCCTTTCCAACCCAACTCATTCTATCATTCTATGATTACAGAACTGTTGTGGTTTAAGCCGTAAATCAGCCACGCAGTTTGTTCACTCACTTCCCCCTTTTTCTTCCCTCTGCTCCTGGAGGGACGGGAAGGAGAATTGAAAGAATGCAACTCCCACAGGTTGAGATAAGAACAGTTTAGTAACTAAGGTATAACACAAACC
>JAOEHX010063801.1:0-18633 GCA_025448015.1 Bolborhynchus lineola | reverse complement strand
CAGAGGCTTAGAAGCCTGAGCGAGACCAAGGCATAGCCAAATTTTGTGGCTCCAACATAAGCTGAATTACAATAACAGAGCAGCTGTGAATTATCATACAAGTGTGTTACATGGCAACCAAGGGCATATTATTTATAGTTTTCAGCAATCTTGGAATCTGTACCCAGGTTCTGCAAACACAGAAGGCCTGGTCCCTTTCCAAAACCAGACTGGGAACAAAAGTCAGTGAGCATGAGGATGGCTAGGAAAAGCTGAGGGTTAAACTAAATCCAGCTGCCTCCTAGGAAAATGCAGCATTTCTCTTGAGGCCTCTCATGACAGTCTTGACAGGTTTATAACAGAGCCAATGTAGTTTTGAATAGCAAAATTATCTTCATAACCCCTGCAATGCTTGGGTTACCCTGACAGTCTAGACAGCACAGATGTGTCTGCACTAAGCTGGTGATTCTGCCCTCACCTGTAGCACAGCAGCTGTTTTTCCTATTGATGGCTCTTTTATTTTGCTGGTGACTAATGCATCAAGCTGCTGGAAAGTTAACCACTCTCAGCCACTCAGCATTTAATTATGTAGCTCATATCACTATCCGTCTTCTAATTTTTGACCACAGATGCAGCATTTCAGTGGAGGAGAGTCAGACAGATACCATACTCATATCCATCACTTGACATTAAGTTTTTAAGTTCTTAGAATAAAGGCCAAGTCGCCTTGTGAAGTAGTGCCAGCACGGAGAATAGAATTTCTTTGCTCACCATGTCTTCCTTTCAGCACCCTCCTGTGTGCTTTTTTTCCATTAACAGAGTTTGCTTTTTACTCAGGAAAAGGCTATATCCACCCTCCATCGCTGAGCATGTGTGTGCGTGTTTTCTTTCTCATAACTTCTCCTTGTGAGCTAATGGGCAGAATAGTTGCCTTAGTGAGGTCACACCAAGGCTCAGGCTTTCCAGGCAGTCACAGGCAGGCTTGGGAGGAATACATGTCTGCAGCTGCTTTGCGTGGAAGCATGGATATGCATGCCTAACTCCCTAGCCCACTCCATCCCCTCTCCTCACCCACTCACTGGTTAGCTGACCTAAAGTTTTCCCTGCAAATCCATCAGGATTTGTTCTGTTCTTGAGGACAGGAAATAAGCTTTAGATCTACCATGATGTCTTGATCAACAGCAACCAAACCAGGTTCTTCTAGCATCTCAAGAAACATTCAATGGATAGCCTTCTCACTTCTCTGACATGTAACAGGCTTAGGCTGCAGGGCTGATTAAGATCCAGACCATGCTGGTACATACAGAAAGAAAATGTCGCAGAGTGTTTGTAAAAATAAACACCATCAGCCAAGCCCACCCTGCAACAAATCATGAGCAGCTTCATTAAGGCCCTTTACAGTCCGTGCCGGACATGATGTAAGTGTTGAGTGGCCTGGGCAGCCCCTCCTCAGTCCCTGCCTGCATGCTCTGGAAACTCCATGTGCGCCCAGTTGGGCACACTCCCTCCCTCCAGAGGGTTTGACCCTGCAACAGAAAAGGCAGTGCTGCCTTTCAAACTCTGGCACAACACTTGCTATATGTTATTCAATACCCACCTGGGCAACGCTGCTATCCTTGTGTGCCATAGGAACATCACAATCACAAGAGAGGCATCAGGTGGAAAATGAGAGACAGGGTGATACAGCTGTGACTTTCTAGAAGGGAGCCTTAAGGGCATTAGCCACCTCCATTAGAATTACATTTATGTTCCTCTTTACCAGGGTCAGAGTGCTACTTATTAGAGGACCTCACTGCCTTTGCGTGTTGTGGAATATATAATTAACAGTAGCAGATAACTAAGAAGCTTGTACTCTTAAACAGAAACTTAAAAACATCAGGGAAAAAAGCAGGTACAGCTACCACTACAAAGCACAGGAAGTATGTGTGCCATTAGTTCTGTACCTGGGTTGTATTGTAAATATATATGAAATTCAACTTCTCAATCACATTTTATGTATACCTTGGAAGTTTTCTACAGAAACCCTCCCTTCTTCTCCATTTCATAGTCCATAAGTTAAAAGCCAGCATTCTAAAAATAGTTTCTTTTCTGTTTAGGTCATTTGGTTTTCTCTCCATGGCCTCTATAGAGGGGCTCTCTTGAAAGGGGAATACAGCAGTGAAATTTGATGCTGAAGGTTATGTTCTGTCCTATTATTTCAGCGGCCCTTTTAATTTACTGTTTTACATAAAAAACCAAACCAAAACAAAACAAAAACAAACTCATGTGAGGAGGAGGATAGTCTCTCACTTACCTTCAGGGTAAAAAAAATCAGAATTAATTAAAGATGCACTGTTAAACACACTACCGCCATCTGGAAGTAGTTAGCATGGGAAAACAATAAAAAGCCCATCGAAGTTTACAAGACCAGTTGCCTACAGTACTTGATTTAGTATCCCCATTCATTCATTTATTCTACTCACACACAATGTTAAGTAATTTTAAAATCCAAACAGTTTGGAAAGCTGCTGCTGTTGTTTATGTGCTAAAGCCCAAGATGAGGTTATCATGTTTGTCTTGCAGCAATAAATGCCAATTTGCTCTCCATAAAGCATTGTACAGTTTGTAGCTGTGCTTGTAGATGGCTGTAGGACATTAGTGGTAGAAAGGAAAGTACAGACAGCTAAATATCTAATATTAGATATCACAGGGGAAAAAAAATATTTCTAAGCACTTTAAATTCAAATGCATTGGTAAGACTTATTTATTTTAAACCAAGACCAGGAGCTTATCATGGTTTTTATCAACTGCGAGTTCAGTCTTCTCCAATTGCCCTTATGAGCAATTAGAGTGCATGCAGCCAAAAGCATGCACCACAGAAATTATGTTTGCTCAGGTCCTAAAGACAAGAAAACTACCCTGTTCCCAGAACAGCCACTGTGCAGGCATATGTCACAGACATGAATGGCATGTTTCATAATATTTCTTTGTGCAGCAAGGTTGCAGTCTCAGATTTTAGCTGTCTTTGTATTTCCCCTTTAGTAACTCCAGCAATATCTGTGGCTCACACCCTGAAGTTATGAAAATCAGAGCTCAAATGTTTTCAGTTTTTTTCCACAATTCCACTTGTGTGTGTTAAAGTCACAACTCCCCCATTACTCCATTTTACAGAATACTCAGAAAACCCCACCTCAATAGTAAAGGCAATATCAGCCCTTATTCCACAATGTTAAGCTTCCTTTCAGTTCAACTGGTTTTATATTTGGACACAGGGCTTGTAGACACAAGGGGCTGAGTGCTGTGGACCCATCTAACAAGTTACTTCAGCAGAGCACATACGTACATAAGCGCTTTGAAGCCAGAGCACTGAGCACCTTCCAGAATTAGCGGTTAGTCTATGGCAGAAGTATTCTCAAAATGTTTTCTCTGGTGGATATTACTGATAACAAAGAACACAATCCCATATCCCAAATTCAGAAATTAAGATACTTTCATAGGCAAGTGTCATCTCTGCCTTCTTATATTGAGGGTATCTTGGAATGAAAATTTACTTACCACAGTATGGTGTCCTTCACTGCAAAAACTAGGTACCTGTCCCTAATCAACAAGTATTTGCTCAAGCAAATATTAGCTCTTCAAAGAGCATCTACATTGGAAGTAGCTGCAGTTATCTCAGTTGCTTGTGCCAGAGCAAAGGTTTTTTGCTTGCTTCTTTTCTGATCCTTGTTCTTTGCACTTCAGGAGACAATAGGCTGAATCCAAAGCTTTTAATTACAGCAAAGCAGCTCCACAAGCAGAATAACTGATTTGGGGATCTAACTCCTAGTTTATTATTTTAAGACTTTTTGAAAGCAGTCTTTGATGGTTAATCCTACCTGCTTCAAACCTGGTAGAAGGGCAGGTCTATTACTATTACCCAATGGTGAAGTTCTCCCAGTTCACAGAACTTCTCTCTAGGCTCAGCAGGCCAGTTTAAACAGGCATATAATGATGCTCTTTACCTGCAACTGACCTTCTTGTGTAAGGTTTTTTGCTGGATCTGTGGCTCAGCCTGTTAGACATCATAGCCTAATGTCAATAAATGCTGGAGGGATCAACAGTTACACCTCAGCCACTACATTACTGTCGTGGTTTAGGCCGTAAATCAGCCACGTTGAGTTGGCTGTTAGACATAAAATTGCTCCAGCCAAGAGCCTGTAGTGCTTTTCTCTTCGTGTACCAAGTATCACAGAAGACAGAGGAGCCAATAAAGAAAAATACTAGCCCAGCTCTTAGAATGGCACAAGAGCTTGAACATAGCAAGACTTCCCCTTGCTCTCCCACCCCAAGGTTCCCACAGCTGTTCAACATTGCTGTGTGGTGCTCCTGCCAAACAGGTGTCCCTGCCTCCCTGAGGGCTGGTAACAAATGACTGCTTCAGTTCAATTTGTGCAATGGAAACTGTTTCCATTACAAGCATAAGTGAAGTCTATCCAAGCAACTGATTCTGGGATCCCAAAGCACACATGTTTTCACAACCAACACTGACATAGCCTTAGCCTTTCCATTAAGTTGGTCAGGTCAATGATTTCTTTGTTCCTGAGCTCAGAAACACGGGTTGGCAAACACTACCTTCGCTAAGGCAGGTACTGCTCTAAAGCCCTGGTTTAGCAGCTTTGACTCACATCTGCTCAGAGCCTTAAATTCAAGAGGTTATTAGTGAAGAGAACCACCACAAAAAGCTTACACACACATTCCTTCCTTATGCATAATTTAAATACTGTCAACACTTCCTTGCAGCCTAGCAATTCCTATATTAATCATTCTCAAATCAGTTTGGTACTGAACAGAAAAATTGCATCATGTTGTAACAATTTGACCAATCCTAAGCTAAGGCTGACAGAGGCTGAGTAATTAACTGCATACTCTGCCAAATTTTTTACATGACCTGGTGTTTTAAGTTGATCATGCATGATCAGAGCATTTCAACTTTCCATTACATCCCTTACATATGAGAGGACCAAGAAAGATAGCTTGAGCTATATTTCAGACTAAGCCTCATGTCAAGTGTTCCTTTAATACATGTTTAGGAACAAAGCCTGAATGTTAAGGAGAATCAGCACCTCACTACATGGCAGTTTTGACTTTTTCTAGACACTGGTATACCTCAGTGAAAAGATACGTGACATAGCTCCATCCATCCTTGAAAGAAGGGTCACTGAAGTCCTTTGGGGGAAAGACAGGTAGGTATCTGCAGGGGATCGATACAACCGCCTATCTACAGCAACCAGACTAGCAGAATTCAGTAATAAGAACTAACTTGACTCTTGAAAACTTAAGCTACAGTTCAAATCATACTATCTGCATTTAGTTTATATTGAGTAGCAGTCAGTTTTGCTTATTTAAACAAGTACTTACCTATATCACAGATACTCAGCATTTTCTGTAACAGCTGATGGTAGCTTTTTCCTCAGGTGTTAAGCTCAACACTGCAACTGAAGCCTACTCTGGCACTAGTACAGTATTAATCTTGCACCTTGGATATTTAGCTTGACAAATCATTTATAGGTATGTTTTTCTCCCCTATGTGACCCAACGTAAGCTTTGTTATTCCATTCAAGAATTCAGAGTAGCTGTGCAAGCAAGGCTTCATTTAAGAAGCACAGAGCCCAAATTCCCAGAATTATTCTAGGACTTCCTCCTACACAGACTTTTACTCTTTTAGAAGAGTTTTTCCCCAGATTAAAACTAACATTCAACTCAATACTTAAAAGCTTCTTTATTTTGCTGTTAGACTTAGGCTTTGAGAACACCTTAAAAATCAGTTACATAAAGACTGATACTACAAAAAAAGTGGAGGTGCAGTTCCAGAAACACCCATAGCATCTTCAAATATAAAAATATATCCAAATTATCATCTAGGAAGAAGTGTGCCACCATTTCTGCCTTTAGCTGGTCCTGCCAGCTTTTGGGTCATAACTCCTCACTGCAGACCTCATATTGGAAGGAGCATCTCCAAGGTTCATGTCACAGGCATGATTCATAGCAAACTGCTTCAATACAGCACATGGTCCCAACCTTAATTTTTTGGAAGGTATTCCATAGTTCTTCCTTGAGTAGCAGGTAAAAAGGATCCAAACATCTCCTGGGACGCATATGTCATATACACAAAGCCGTCTTCATCTTTGTAGTTCCTGTACACTTCTGCCATCGTCAAGGACATACTGGCTAGGCTTTTGTTGTTCACCAGCAAGTAGAAAGCTTGTGTAGCTGTTAAAGCCATCCTGCTTCTAATTGAAGGGAAGAGAAATAGAGGATTAAATTTTAGCAGATTTAGTAAGGTTTCAATTTCACTCATGAAATACATTGAGCAGAGAAGCTGCATGAACTACATACAAGTAGTGTGTAAAGTCATTATGTGGCTTAGTGTCTTCATCAGCAGGAAGTTAACTGTATGTTTGGAAACTGAAAGGACTGTGCTTTGAGGAAAGCCTTACATTATTAGACCATGAGTGCTATTGAGCCTGGGCTTTGAGTTCCCAATTACCAGCAAAAAGCATTGAGCAGAAACCAAGAACTTCTGCAGCACAGCTAAAGTAAAGGATTGCAGTATGGTCTGTTACACTTATTATGAAGTCTACCTCCAAAAGAAGAGTCCTTTTCAGAGACATTACATAGCAAGCTCAGGACCTAAGCTGTCCAAGAACCAAAAGCACCTTCTATACAACTTACCTACAAAGATTTTTTTTTCCTGTACTTTAAAAAGTGTGTTGGCAAGCACATAGCCTTCATACTTTGTCAGAGAACAACCCTCAACACTTTGTGAGGCTTCTTCTCTGTAGTGTTTTACTAAGAATAATTTAGAAGCACATTTCATGCCACTCACACCTAGGAGTTTTTTGAACTTGATCAAATTCAGCACAGTGCAGAAGGAAAGCAAGGTAGCAACAGCTATAAGCAGAACTGAACCACAGAGCCCTGTTCCAAGTTCATCAGTCAGGAAGAAAGCAGAGCAGAGTCCAGTGTAGTCTTTACTCACTACAGTTAGGGGAAAGACACAAGATTTTATGAATCCAGAAAAGGTTAGACCACATCTTTTCCCCAAAGGCACCTGTGAAAGCATCTGTTGGTTTTCTTTAAACACTTGCAAGAGAGAGAATCAATTGCCAACACCTTGATCCTCCTCATCAACCGAGAAAGCAAGATGCTTCGGCAGAGCACTAGACACACCTGCTCAGAGAACAGCAGGAAGCCTCAACTGCAGCGCAGACCCACAGGCACTCACTACCTACCTTATGATGGTTATGAACTGTGTCATGGTCAGCTCCTCGGGAACAAGAAACTTGGTTTTGTCCAAGAGAGGAAGGTATTTCTCTTTGTGGTATCTCTCAACTATTACCTGCGTTAATTAGAGTCATACTTAGAAAACCCCAGATCATCCAGGTCCTTTCCCCCCACCCCTCCCACACTTTACAGAACCGTTCCCAGTGGTTATCTTCAATTAACAGCAATGACCTCAGAAAACAAGACTGAGATTTACCGGGATTTTTGTTGGGAACTTCGCCCGGATTCCTGCTACTTCTTCCAGCCGGGTGGCTGCGCGGGAGAGAGGAGAACGTTACGTTTACACGCACCCCCCACCTCTGTCCGTCCCCCACCGAGCACCCGCCACCCCTACCGAAACTCTTTCTCAGTTTGAACGGCCGGACCGGCTGCGCCCCGGGCACCGCCTGCATCCTTCCTCTCTCCCGCCCGCCGCAGTGCTCTGAAGAACACTGCTATCGCCGCCGCCTCGCCGCGCTTCTTATGGGGCCGGCGCAAGGCTCCGCCCCGCCGAGCCGGGTGCTGCGGGATGAGTCGCCCCGCTCGGCACTGGGTCTTGTCCCCCTACACGTTTTCCCCTCCCTAGCGCGCCAACTGGGTGCACAGGGAAGGGGAAGTGTGCGGCTGGTGAGCCTGCTCTAGTCCCTCCCAGCGGCATCCTTTCTATTCCTAAATTACCTGAAGTGCGAGAGATTTTATAGGCAGTGCGATAAAATACTTTGTGAGAGGCTCTACCCTATGGGGTAGTTGAAGGATGCAGCTTAAGGTTGGAATGCCTCCATCTGTCTTCCCTTTCCAGATGGCCAGTCCAAAAGGTTAGTTACCTTCTTCGTATTTACAAAATGCCTTCAAACTACTACTTTGGTTTTAGCGGGAAAACCAGACAAAGACAAAATCAAACCCATTTGTCATATCCTCAGGCTACCAGATTGCTTATCATCTGACTGACTTGGGAGGTGAGTTTTAATTCTATTTTTGTCTCCAAGGCATGGTTGCGATTTTAAGGGTTTCCAAGCAGACTTCAGGTCCATCTGTTTGCCAAATATGATGAGACAGATTCCCTGCCTTTTTGGCTTGTTGACCTGCTTTTACTTCAGCTGTCAAGACGGTTTTGCAGACAAACAAACTCAGCAAGGAATACAGTTAACCTAGAGCTGGTTGTTGTTTGTGTAAGTCATCTCAGTGGGTGCTGGAACCGATCCCCAACAATCATTTGCTTTGCTTATCCCTTTAAAATTGCAGTCATTTTCATTTTGTTTGATCTACCAGGCCAAGGACAACTGGAAATTGCTGTTATTTATGAGTTACGATTTATGAGTTATAGGGTTGGCTGATTTGTCAAAGCAAAAATCAATGACTGTCACCTAAGATCATTTTGAAAAGGAAGATCTTTATTAAAGTGTGTGTGCAGTGCATATGAATATGTCATGATTTTAGACCATCCTTTCCAGAACAGAGTTTCCAGTGACTGAAGTTGTCAGCACTACTGAGCTGTCATTTCCTCTTGGTCTGGAAGTAGAACTTTAGTGACAGCACAAGCTCCCCCATGTGGTACTGCTGTAATGGAAGGACCAAAGGGAATTGTTCTTTTTTTACCTGCTTGATGTCCAAAGACTACACTTATATGAATCCTGTAAATCCCTGAACATGAAAGCACAAGTCTGCAGTTTCATATATAATCTAGCCCAATTTCATTGCTACATACATAGCCTCTTCCTGAGTCTCAGGTTTGCAGCTGTGTAACTGAATTTTGGTATATCCATTTTCTCTATTCTAAAGTGATCCCAACTTCATGGACCTAATAGAGCATGGCTCAGAAGAACTTATCGGTTTTCACTGCTTACCCTGTCTCTTGTTTACTTTGTCATCTCAAATTCCTGAATTTTCTGGGAAGTGGGTAGGGAAGTAGGGGGGGGAGTGATGAAGGGAGCTCTAATGTAATGCCTTCTTCTTAGACTGCTCTGTTTCATTCATGGTCATGTTGCTTAGAAAAAATGTCTTTATCAGTGTTAGAGAAAAGGCCTGAAGAGTTAGGAAAAATAAGTTTCCTCAAGCTGTTCTTGTTCAGTAGTTACTCTTCATACAAATCATACAGTTTGCATGGATATGAAAGTCTTCAAGCAAAACGTAGGCAGCTCAGAAAAAAACCCAAGCCTGCTCTGAAGAACTTGAAATCTGAATGTCCCAGGTGAGATAAAATGAGGTAGAAATACTCACGGCAGCTGCAAAAAGCCAAGATGCAAAGAACACATGCAACATTGCGAACACCATTTTATGAAGAGGACTGTGGTACAAACATTAACTGGTTCCACATTTTTGGGCTACAAACACAGGACCACCCTGCCTCCTATGGAATAAAAGCAAACAAAAAAAAGGCAGATAAATGAACATCAATATTTTACATGTGATTGCATTTGAAAACTAGAGAATTCCTGACCAGCTGCTTGCTGCATGCTAAAATCACACTTCCAAAGTTTTACAGTAACTGCTGCAAGAAGAAAAATGAGACATAAAGTACAGAGTGCTTAAGCAGAGAGGTACAGCTTGCTTCCAAAAAGGTCTAGCCCTGACATACCACAAAGATAGGATAACACCATAACGTTAACCTGTCTCATGCGACTACTTGCCACTTAGTGGATCTGTAACTTAGGTGTTTCCTTAAAGAGAAATGTTAAACATTGCTTTGAATGGTGAATTCTTCTTCTTGAGTTTGGTGAATTCTTCTTCTTGAGTTTGGTGAATTCTCCTCTGTTCTTTCCTGCTCTGAAGCAAAAGGCTTGAATTACATTACTGCAGCACGTATGAAAATTTGAATGACGTTGTCTGTGATCTGCTGTGGTTTGGGTTGGTTATAATAAGTTCTGTAACAACAACAGCAAAAAGGTGTAAAAGATGCCGAGGTTTTTGCATCAATGTATTGGAGTCTCTTCCTCCCCTTTGCCAGTGTTTTTGAACACTCAGATGTGTCACAGAGGCATG
This sequence comes from Bolborhynchus lineola, assembly GCA_025448015.1. Lineage (NCBI taxonomy): Eukaryota > Metazoa > Chordata > Aves > Psittaciformes > Psittacidae > Bolborhynchus > Bolborhynchus lineola. The sequence continues at coordinate 8,394 of JAOEHX010063801.1, read as the reverse complement.
ATATATCCAAAAGAAGACATCTACTTTTCTCCAAGTGTTGTGCAACAACAGTGAACAACACTCCTTTTGGGTGGATCTGTGATCTGCTGTGGAGCTGAGGATCAAGAGCTGCCTACCTTAACCAGAGAACCGAGATGCACTGATCAGACTACTCAAGCAGTATGTGTGACTGCTACGAGACTCTAGCCAAGATTTCACCTCTTGTATAAACCATACAGCTAAAACCTGGTAATTTCACTCTATTCTGCCTTCAGAAGCCTCCTGGTGCTCTCTGGTACTCCAGTACCCTCATGGTTTAAAGTGCTGTGAGGTTTAATGAGCAGGAGTGATCAAGGGGCTCTGACTCTGCTTGGGAAACCTAAGCCATAGTAGTTTAAAACCAACCACCTGGCTGCCTGCCTCTTCTCAGAGCTGGAGGCTGCCTCTCCAGCCAGCGCAGCTTGCGCCTGCAGCCTGGGAGCTGACCGGGGCTTGGTTAATGAGCAGTACAGTGGCCAAGGGCAGGTGAGCCATCAGTGCCCGTCCACTCCTACCACCAGGGCAGTAGCGCCCAGCACATTGAGAAGGTGGGAACAGAGGAGTTTTAAATTACCAAAGCTTAATCTGCCAGAGCTCAGGAGGAGGCAGGGCTCCCAGACTGAAGCTGGACTGAAGCTTGTTAGTTTGTTCTGCCAAGCTAGCTGAACAGCGCAGTGCCTAAAGAAGGCAAGCCCAGGAGCCAGACATAGTCAGGAGAAAAAAAATAAATATATTCATATAAATGTAAATGTAAAAATGTGGACAGCATTAGAAGTGATTCATGTTCCAGTGGAAGAAATTTGCTTCACTCTTGCATGGTGAAAAGAACTCCAGTACGCCATAAACTGAGATTACTTTTTCTTCATAAGTCAGTATGCAGGTGCTAATGAGTTTATTCCAGTGTAGCAAAACTGGGATGACAAACAGGGCTTCACTCTGGCTATAAATTCCATCCCGCGTTTAATAATCCTGGACATTATCGGATAGGAAAGCAAGAGAGGGTGAGGGTCTAAGTGCAGAAGGAACAAAGCAGTTAAACTAATGGTATAAATATGAATGATACAGTGCTAAAGGAACCGAGATTTATTTATTTAAGCAGCCTAACTGAATAGAAGAGAAGCTGAAGCATGATGTTCTAGGGAAAAAATGTGACTTGGCAAAATGGAAGCTTATTTGTCGCACTGAGAAAGTGTATGAAGTTCTGCAGTATTATGCAGTTATCTTAAATACATGCTTTCATGCGTGTTGCCTATAAGTGCAAATAAAATAGTCAAGAGGTGTTGGAAAATCCCTCAAGCAGTCAGACTCAGTCAGATAATTTAATGGTTTTTAAAAGAGCCATCCTGTATATTTTCACGCTCCCTGAGCTTGGCTAGTTAGAGTAGGGAATCCTTTGCCTTCTTCTTCCCCTCTGTAACTCTAAACCTGTCTGTTTCTTTTCCTGTGACACAGAAGCAGACCTACACTTGTGAGTAAGCCTGAAGTAATTGTGTGCCAGTAACTAAGTCTCCAAATTCATAAGTCTTTATGCAAAAAAGATAGACTGAGTATTCTTATGTTTTAGGGAATGCTTAGTCCTGTATCTCAGATTTATGGTCTGAACTCATCTGCTAATAAGACTCAGATCACAAACTCAGCCTCTCCAAAAATGCTGACATAAGCATTCACCAGGGGTATTTCTGGGTTGATCAACTGTGTTTATATCTACTTCAGATTCTTTTCCCTTGTCTTCTGATTTTTTTAACCCTAATATCGAACCTAGATCATATCTCATGGCTTTTTTAGCTTAGGCACAAGGATTAGAAATGAGTTCTGCTACTTTTAAATGAGAGACTACATGACTGTTTTGCACCAGAGCTTGGGATTCTGAGTGTGAAATATCTCTTCTGCAAAAGAAACTTCACTTAGACTAATTTCATCCCTTCTCCCTTAGCTTTAACTGTCCTGCTGGTGTTCATCTCATTGGGATAAGGTCATTTTTTAATGCTAGTTTTTTTTGTTTCAAATGCTCTAATTGTGCTTTTTTTGAGTGCTCTGTCTTCCATTTAAAGAGTTTGATTCAACTCAACATTAATTCATTGAATTTTCAACAATATTGAGAGTGCTGAGGTATAGTGAGGTATTCTCAGTAGTTTTAAAGTTCTTCCACATGCTAAGTGCTTTTGTTCCAAGCATTTGAAATAGAGAAGAATTTGAGACCTAGATTCTCAGTAAATTCTGCAAGTGCTGCTCCAATTGGAGGTTCTAACTAGATGTAAAAAGAAAATAAATAAATCAACGAGTCTTTGAGGAAAGCTGGCATAAGCTGGCAACCTGTTTGTCAGTGTTCCTGCAAATACATATTTGGTTTTCTGTTTCCTGCTTTACCAATGTTTCACCAGCTTTTTGTCCACACAGGAGCTGAGCTCAAGTCATAGAAAGATGCTGGCAAGGGAAAAACATCACTGGTTCCTCCTTTCCCATCATGTGCTCTCTAGTTATCATTGCTAAGATGCAATGTAATATGTTTTCTACCTGCAGAAGAAACATAATTGATGTTGTTCTTCCTGGCCAATTTCCTTCCATATCTCATTGAGAAACTGAAGAAATGTTCTTCTGGGTGGAGAAAACAGTTTTTCCTTGAGGTAGAGAATCATAGAATTATCATAGAGTAGTTAGGGCTGGAAGGGACCTTAGAGATCACCCAATTCCAATCTGCTTGCCGTGGGCAGGGACACCTTCCACTAGACCAGGTTATTCAAAGTTCCATCCAATCTGGCCTTGAACACTGCCAGGAAAGGGGCAGACACAGCTTCTCTGGGCCCCCTGTGCCAGTGTCTCAATGATTTCTCTTTGTAAAATATCATAACCTCCTATAGTCATGGCTACTTTGCAGCTAGCAATAACTGAATAATGCTATTCAGAGTCTCTTGGTAACAAGGTCCTTCTGCGGGCCTGGGTCTGCTTGAGTGCTGTAGTTGAATCATTGGCATCTTTAGAGAGTGTGCATATTTGCTCATTAGAAAAAACTGCTGGTACTTCACATGCATACCATCAACAGGTAATGCAAAGGAATGATAAAAAGGGAAAAGCTCCAAGTTTAACTCTAATTAGAATTTACTAAGCATCTGTTTGAATAGATCTGATTTTTTGGACATCTATTATGGTTTGGAATTCTGGGAACACAATTTCTCTCTTCTGCAGTTTGACTTGATGGCATATTTACATTTTTTCTTGCTGGTTTTAGCAGTGCTCTAAGTACAGATCTCAGTGCTTGTGCCTTGGTGAGAGGGAACAGCATCCCATGCTTTGCAAAATGGATTTAAAACTTACACTTTGTCCACAGATGATGATAATCTTGTTTGAAGAGGCTTTCCTTTCATATACAGTTTTAAAGCATTTTCTCCAGTTATTTCCAGATAGGATGTCAGTGGCTTGATTTCCAGTCTGCTTCTGGCCTCCCTGCTGAGACTGCCAAGAATGTGTCAGTGCCAAAAGTAACTATTAGGTTTGGTTTGTAGATGCTGAAAAATGGTTTCTATTTTAACCTTCAGAAAGGGTGTTATAAATGACAGAGAGGAGGGGATTTTAAAAATAGCTTTAGCATGTCCCCGTGAAGCTGGTGGGTTTGTTGTCATCTTGCTGGAATGCCTGATGGAAGGGTCAAGAGTTGAGCTCTCTTTCAGGGTCAAAAGCATGTCTCATTGGGAGAGCAATGCACAGAGTTTCCAAAAGTAGCTGGGACCCTTGGTACCTCCTTTCTCAGGTGCACATTAAAGACGCCTGATTCCTGTTGGGAAATTGCATTCAGTGAGAATCTGGACTCTTAAGGTGCCCACATCAGATACTCAGAAACTGCGGCTCTCAGGACTTGAAATCCTTTTTAAATGCTTTCAGCAGAAATGTCTAAGGATTAGACATGTCTAAATCCCAAAGCTATAGAAAAATAATAAAGTCTAAGTATAAAGAAATATTGAGTTCCTGCTTTGCAAATTCAATACATTTGAATTGTCTTAGAAATCATTTTTTAGGGAATTTTGTAAGGTGTTAGGAAAAATGCCAAAAATACTGGATGTAAGAGAGAGGGAGGTTGCTCAGCTATTTTAGGAGGACCTGTAGATAAATATTCCCAGCATCTCTACTGAATTGTGTGATCTTAAGCAAGTCCTGGAACTATGGCCAAGCTCCTGAGCCATATCATGTACTTAGCTGCATAACAAATGTTTTGCAGAGCTTAGTAAATACTCATGTACCATAAACAAAGTTCTTTAGAAACGCTGACGAGTGCTTTGGGCTGATATGAGAATACTGCAGATCATAACCCAAACATGTGCATTAACAGACATTCAAAATCCTCTACTTCAGGAATCTAACTGGAGATTACTATGTCCCATATTCTCATTTCTATTAACCATATGTATATGCTTAATGGAAAGAGAGAGAGAGAAACTCTTGCAGGGGGTCCATTCAGCATCAGTGCTCTGAAGTGTCTTTACATTAAGTCCTTCTCTTTCTCTTTCAGACAAATTTCCTTTGCCAAAAAACATGTAGGTTTGCTCAGTTCCGTAGCTATCAAGTGAAGGTGTCACAACAGATTATACCAATGTAATCTAGCCTATCTATTTTGTATCTCTAGCCAGAGTTTCAGTTAAAACTATACAGAATGTGCCTGTATATCTTAGAGAAAAAAAAATAGCCTTGTACCACTATCTATGGGAAATGGATTTATAATGAAGCACTGAGGAATATTATGTGTAAAGACAGAGGTGGGATGGAGACATTTAACAGGGGTCAGGCTAGCAAACCCAAAAGTGCAAAACACTGGCTTATCGCACAATTCACAGACTAGTTTGTGTGACTAATATGTATGCAGTAGACAAGCCAGTTCTTCCCAACCTTTGCAGTACTCCAGCTGCAGTGGGCAATCTTTACCAATGGATGAATTGTTCTTAAACCACAAGTGGAATACATTGTGCATGGAGAGGCAGTTGACTGTACAAAACGTGTTGCTGTCTTGCCTTTTGTCTTCTTGAGCAGACCTAGCCGCTTTGGAAAGCAGAAGGCACTCATTACCTATTTGCTCCCAGGTTTCCTATCCACTTTCAAGCAGTAACTTGACAAAGCAATGAAATGCTAGTCTAGCAGACAGGAGACGAAGGCAGAAATAGACCTACAATTGTTTCTTTTGGTGACTGTGACCATACAGTTGTTGCTAGCAACAGAGAATGGACTTTGCCCAGACACCCCTGTGATTGTAAGGGAAAACTTTCAGAAGAATCAGAATCTTGCACAGGTAATAATAATCAAAAGGATTTTTTAAATGTTTTAAATGAAAGATTGAGTAAACCAGATCTGAGACCTGGTGAAAGTCCTACCCTGTGTAAATGGATAGGTACATGGGATAGGATGTGATAAATGGCAGTTATGGAATATTGAATGGCTCCTGTTGGTAACCTCAGGGATCTTTGGGGATCGTTAAGGATCAAATGACTCACAGAATTGGTATCTGATATCTCATGTCTGTTTGTCTGTGTTGAAGACTATTGGAACAAATACATGGATAGTGTCACTTCAGTTTCTACTGTGCAGTTTTTCCCAAGTAGCACATTTTTGATAGGGCAAGCACCAAGAGGAAATTTTCCTCTAGTTTTAAAGAGAATCCTCAAACACAAGGTTGAGCCACAGGAGAAAATGAGAAAACAGTGGTCCTTCATGGGGGACAACCTTATGTTACATTTCAAGAGGGAACCAGGGGAGTTGCCTACCACTAGTTGTTGAACAAGTATTAGATCCATGGAGCCTTCTGGCAAATGTAAATCCTCTCCCTTCATATGCACACTTGGTTGTTTGCATCAGCATGATGGATGTTTTATGCTGATACTAAGACTCATAGTCTCTGGGCTTAGTAGCCAGAAGCATTATCTTTAAAACTGTCTCTTCTTGCATGCTGTCATTTTTCCTTCAAATCAAACATCTCTAAGAAACCCATGATCAGACTGAAGAAGGACACATTGAACTCTCAGAAAGAAAAGCAAGATTTGTCCTTCAAATTCTGTTTCAATATATCCTTAAGTATTTCATCAGGTGCTTTTCTACACTATAGTATTCTCTCCTGCAAACAGCTAACCTTTTCCTTTAGTTCTTCATATACTGGCTCACTTATGTTTGTTTGTGTGAGCAGTACCATGCTATGCTTAATTATGTTGAATATTATACTCCTGAAATATTAATACTGAAGTGTATTTACTAAAAGCTTATTGGGAAACAAAGTTAGCTTTGTAACAGCTGAGGCATTCATTTGCATCATCTTTTTAATGTGGACAATCAAAACAAATTAATCAGACTCACTCTTGCTAGTTATCCCCGTCCCTTATGTAGCATTAGCTCCATGCAACTGTTTAGTGCAAAACATGAAGTGTTTTATTAACATATGAACTCTTCTTGCCTTTGATACTTCAGTCCTCAGTGAACTGAGTTAAAAAATTCTGTCCTTGTATTTTCTTTATTGTAAGATGAGATGCTGTAATCACATCAGACACTGCAGGGTTTTGTGTGTATACTAGTATATATAAGTATATATCACTCTATATAATTCTAAATATATATTTACATATACACCGAGAGACATGTATGTATGTAATGTTATTTCTTCTTTTTTATTGAAGGTTTGTAGTCATATATACACAGTGGCTTAATTAAGTTGCTATGGATATAAATGATACTAAATGATTAAACAGCCCAGCTGTCTGTGGTCAAATGCAACATCTCACCAAATGCTTCTCCAAAATAAAAATTCTTCTAAGGAATGATTTATAATTTAGACCTGGAAAAAGGTTTCCTGGAGAGCATTTGTTTCCCATGTGCAATGTGGTTTGAAATTTATTTTCTGATCCAATTTTCTGCAGTTGTCTCTGAAATGGGCTTGATCATAGATGGTGGCAAGCTGCCTAAAGATGACTAGATATTTTGCCTCTCTAACAGATGTCTCCAGAGTGGTGAGTTGCTGTCTAGCATCATGTTAATGTCACAAAATAAAGGAAGTGGGGTGAGAGAGTCACTAATCAAAAACTATTTGAGCTGGACTCACAAAAGCAGAGCTAGGGAAGCAGCTGGCCAGTCTGGATCCTGTTCATCCATGAAGCCTTAAATTTCTTCCCAGAAAAGATCTTGATCAAGCAGAACAACTCTTGAGATTATTATTTTTTTCCTGAAGAGGAGCAGAATCAAGATGTATCAAAAGCTTTGATGGAAACAGTTTTGTATTGAGAAAATCAAAATGTCAGGGTGCGTCAGAGCAAGGTAGATGTCAGTGTGGTGGTTATATACTCGGTGTAGGCCACAGAAAGTGCTGGAGCAAGCCTCTGCCCAGAGGAACAAAAGCAGGTTTTAATCCATTATATTCAGTGTATATTTCAGATCCTCAGTGCCCTATGCATAGTTAAGTCCCTCTCATCAGGATATAGATATGTGAAATCTCCTCTCCTCTCATACCAACACAGCCTCCAATGCAGTGCAGTTTGGTAGCTCCCAATGAAAATACTCTTACCAGTAACCCCATGGAGCTGGGCAACTTGCCACTGCTGTGTGGCTCTGCTTTTAGTTCCCCTTAACTGAAAGTACAGGTTACTAACCTGGGCCAGTTCCAACCCACTGTCTGTGAGCTGGCTGTAGTGTTCCGAGACTATTCAGTGCTCATTATAAAATTGAATTTTCTCTACCAATGAAGCATTGCCTCAAGAAAGGTTTGTCCTGTGTGAAGGCTCAGTTCTAAGACTCTGAATTCATTTTCTAGCTGTGCTGCAACCTTCCTGAATGTCTTCAAAACCTCTTTCTTTTCTGGTGGGATTTTCACCCTATCTACGGGACAGAGGTACCAAATTCCTCACTGGTACTTTGTGCAGTGATAGCACAGTACTACTTTGTTCTCATTTGGAATATGCCTGATATCTTTAAATCCAGATAGAAAGAAGAAGGTATTATTACTTACTACCCTTAGAACTGGGGATATCCTATGAATGTTCTCTACAGAAAAGAAGGCTATTTCTCCATTAAAAAACAGAATTGCACACTGTGACTTCTGCATGTACTATTACAGAATAGGCTAGATAATTTTTGTCAGATTGCTTTGAATAATGGGTCTGACCCAACCTTTTTTTGTCCTAAATTACTAAAATATCTGAGGAAGAGTATGAGGACATGAATTGATATTTGTCTATCCTCTGCCATTTGAAGTGCAATAAATTCCTGAGCTGGGGATAGTACTTAATACCCTCAGATGTACTTCCTTCCACAAATCTCTTCAGTGGCCTTTTGAATTGTCCTTTGTCTTCATGGGGGACTTCAACCACTCTGATATCTGTTGGAGGGATGGTACAGCCCGGCACAAGCAATCAAGGA
>JAOEHX010063794.1:2840-14396 GCA_025448015.1 Bolborhynchus lineola | reverse complement strand
TCTGCTCTCCATTTCTGCATCCTGGGCATGATGTGCTGTGGTATGGAATACCTCTTTGGCCAGTTTGGGTCAGGTGCTTCCTCCCAGCTTCCCCTCCTCCCTGGCACAGCATGAGGCTCAGAAAGTCCTTGGCCAGACCAAACATTACTAAGCCATAACTAAAAACATTGATGTTATGTTACCAGTGCTGTTCCCAGGCCGAAAGTCAAAACCACAGCACTGCACCAGCTACCAAGAAGGAGAAAAATGGCTGCTACTGCTGAACCCATGACACCTGGTAAAATGTTAGAAATTTCACAACCCGTTAATGGTACAAGGGAAAAGGCCCGGTCAAGGCTACAAACCAGGGCTCTGTTCAATTGTCATGGGCCAGGCAGTTGAGTGCTCTGAGTAAACAGCAAACAATGAACACAGCACATGCTCACCCAGAAGAGAGATCGAGCCCTTGGCTGGCCTGCAGCTCCTGGCTTGCTACCTACCATCAGTGTGCAAATAGGCACATAATACTAAAGGCTCCTGAAATTCCTGCTAGTTTAAGTCCCCTAAGTACAGGTGCTTTGTATTTTCAGTATCTCCTTCTCCAGTTGTGTAGTTCAAAGGACAGAAGAGAGGATGACAAATTCAATTAAAAGCAGTTATTTGACACAGCTGAAACAAGACTGAACACAACTCTCAAGACCTATATACTGTGCTGCAGGAGCCAGCTGGGAACTCTGTGCATGTATTAGAACACAGCTTAGAAAGACAGAGGGAAAACTATAGCTGCCAGAATTATTCTCTACTGCCCCCAAAAGAAAAGGGGCACACACAAACAGTTCCTGCTGGGGAATTACGGCCCAACAGCCTGTCAAGCTGAGTGGCCAGAGGCCACTACTGCCTGGTCAAGAGGCATTTGAGAACAGCTCACAAGTGCAGGCTCCCCACTTCAGCCTCCAAAAAGCACTGCTACAGCCAGAAATACCTCCTGCATCATTAACAAAAATAATTATTTCTTTCTGTACCTAGAATACATAAATAGACAATAATTTATTTTTATTAATGTAGCTAAATATATTTTGTGAAGAAGCTTTTTGCAGAATATTTTTTTCTAAGTCAGTAAGTACTGTTCTACCCAGTGAAAGAAACCTTTCAGAAGGGTCCTTTAGAGTATTTATATTCTCAAGCAGTCCATTAGCGAAGTCTAAGTCAGTTTTCACACTGCCAAGAGATCAGGTTTAGGCACTCTGCATCTCTTTTTCTGAAGAAAATGCAGGTCTCTCTTCTTAAGGATCCTCTCTTCACATACAAAAGCCTCCCCTCAGTGACCAATGCAATCTTCCAGTCAGCACTGACAACTTGAAAGTAAAAATGATTGGCACTGTATCAGTCAAGCACACGTCAACAGCAACCCTTAAAAATAAAACAAAGCTAGAGTAACTCTATATCACATCTTAACTCAGTCCTCATTAGTGCACCTCTGACACAGAATGTTCCTACAGGCAAATACAATTGTAAACCAAGCAAGGGTAAAATGATTAAAAAAACCCTAAAAACACTGCATGGAAAAATCCCAAAGGATTAGCGTCAGAGAACATTTGGCTGCAAGAGATTGGAATAAACATAAAGGCCTAACAGAAAAGAGTGGCCAGCGCCAGTCAGTTCATAAGATGGTTTAATCACTCCAGCTTTTCATCTCCTTCCTCCACATCTTTCAGACTGAGCACTTCCAGTGTTCCTTTCCCTTTTGTCTCACTCCGGATCAGCTCATCAATTCCTCTGAAGCAGCCTGGGTCAATAAGGCACACCTGAAACATTTCACATTTCATCAGTCAGCATTTGACTTTTAACAGACTCTTTTCAAAGGTCAAACATTAATTTGTATAAAATAAAATTGCTCAGTTACTCAGAAGGGCTCTGCAGCATTGAGAAGTGATTTCTATTAAGGGATCTTTCCACACAAGTTCTGCAGTTCTATCTACCCACACTGGACACGGCTTCTGACAGTTGAGACTGCTAGATTCTAATCTGTTCTCAGAAAGATTTTGCTAAGAGCAAATTTTGCTTTAGCATGGATCGTTTTCTATAACACTAATTAACCACTGTCAAAATATAGGCCTGACCCACCAAATAAAAATGAGTAACATTCTATTTATGCAGAAAAACTCATCTTTGTTGTAGAATCATCAGTGCTAAGAGATTACACCATACTTCTCAGCTGGAAGCAGCAATCTCTGTGGAATGAAGGCTACTTTCAAGCTGACATCACCAGGATTGTGTGAAATTAAACCCCACAAACTACACCTCTGCTTAACAATTTCTGGTAAACTTACAGTTCATCTGAATAACTTCATACACTAATTTATCTTCTAGTAAAACGTACAGCTGTAGTCAAATCAAGCAGGAAACCCAAGGACTGCTTATTACTTACCATTTCCAGTTGTTCATGGAAGTCTTCACTCTCAATAACTTTAATCAGCGGCTTGAGCTTCTCTTTTAGTTTCTTCCCTTCCTTTGCTGGAAGGATAAATCGCAGCCTCATGTGAGCACGTTCAATTTGCATGGTCTCCTTTAACTGTCTGATCACTTCCAGTGCCTGTAAAGACATTCAGAAAAAAGCATTTACGCACTTTTAAAAAGCATCATAGAGAAGTTGCACCTGAGGACGACACTTCTAAGCAGAAGCACATTTTGCCAGAAACAAACCTGCTGCTTTGTGCTCTTGTGGGGTTTGACAGAGTAGTGAATATCCTTCATGGCTCTCTCTATAAGGATCACTGTGTACGGCCTCTTTGTGTCTGGATTCACACATTTGTCAGCCACAATAGTCGCGATGTCTCTGAACATCTGCTCCAGCTGCGTGTGTCGTTCTTTGTCTGATACCTGCAGCTCTCCTTTTGATAAAATCTGAGCAGAAGAGACCAGTTGATAAACATCACAGATTTGACTAGTGAGAATTCATGTACCTTGGTGTTCTGGCTTCACCTGTAACAGTGGTTTTTCTCCCTTCCTAGTACCTGGTGCAGTGCTGTGTTTTGGCTTCAGTCTGAGAATAATGCTGCTAACAGTGATGGTTTAGCTGCTGCTCAGTAGCACTTACCCTGATCAAGGCCTTTTCAGTCTCTCATGCTCTGTGAGGAAGGGCACAAGAAGCCAGGAGGCGCAGAGACAGGACAACTTATCTGAACTATGCAAAGGGGTATTCCATTCCACAGCACATCATGGCCAGTATAGAAACTTGGGGGTTTTACCCAGAAGTGACAAATTGCTGCTTAGGTCAGGCTAGGTACAGGTCAGAGCGTGCTGGATTTCTTTTCCTTTTAGTTTATATTCTCTCACCTTATTTCTCTAATTATAATTAGTAGTAATAGTATTATATTGTACTTTAGTTATTAAATTGTTCTTATCTCAACCCGTGGGGTTTACAGGGTTTTGATTCCCCTTCCCATCCTGCCCAGAGTGGGGAAGAGGAGTGTGGGTGAACTACTGGGTGATGCTGAGCTACCAGCTGTGCTTCAACCATGACACTTGGTTAAATTTAACAGTTGTTTGAGTGTGGTTAGACATGAAGTGCGGAAAAGGAATAATCATATCAATAATGTACCTCACCATGACAGACAATACTGGAAAGCCTTCAGACAAAAAACTCACCACAGAAACACTAAACTACCAAAAAAAGAAGTGCAGGTTGAGTGGGATCCTCATCACCCACAACATGTCCACAGTTCATGTCCAATCAAGAAGAAGGGAGTAAGAAATTGGATCTGTTCTTCATCACACTTGATTGAACTGTCCAAAGTAAGCAACTGTTCCCTTCCTCTCCAAGCTTTTACAAAGCCAAGGGTGTGACACCTACCACCTTACAGATTTCTGTTTGGTCATCTGTCCCAAACGCCTGAATGAGATCTTCCTTCTTCGCCACCTGTCCTTTGGAAACGTTGACAAACACCGTGTGCGTCTGCAGGACCTCGTCGAGGTCTTTCTCCCTGGAGATGAGGCGAGGTTACAAAACGCGTTAAACCGCAACCTGACAGCGAGCGCACGAGTTGTCAGCGAGTAGGAACAAGCGCTGCTGCTCAGGGCTGAACCGGCGGGGTCCGGGAGCTTCCGAGACCCAAACGTCACTGCCAGAGAAGGGCAGAGGCACCGCACAGCCCCGGGCGCTGCCCCTGCCCGGGACCTCCATGGGTCTGCCCCCGAGACGGGCCCCGCACCAGGCCCGCACCCTGCGCCGCAGCGCCGGCCGTCACTCACGCTCCGCTGCGCCATCCCAGGACCTTGTTGCGGTAGCAGGCGATCTCGAAGCGCTTCCCGCCGCGCCGCGCCCGCACCACGGCCACATTGGTGAGGCGGATCTGGTTCGTGGGAGTGAAGATGGACATGATGATGATGATGATGATGATGATGATGATGATGATGATGATGATGATGATGACGATGACGATGACGATGATGATGACGACGACGACGACGACGATAGCCGCGGCTGCCGTACAGGCGGACGCGCTCGGGGCCGAAGAGCGGCCGCCTCCCCATTGGCCGAGGCCGCCCCATGCTGCCTTTCTATTGGCAGGAGCCGCCGACGCTGTCTCCCTATTGGCGGCCCTTTCTCCTTTCCCGCCTCCCCGTCGCTCCCGCAAGGGAGCTTCCGTCGGGAAGCGGCCGGAAGCGGGGCTGTGCGCTGCGGCCGTGCGCTGCGGCCGGGGCGCTCCGCGGGCGTTGTGGGGAGTGCGGAGCGGCGGTGTCCGTGCGAGGACGCGGCGCTGCCCGGGAGGGAGCAGGGCCGTGTGTGTGCGGAAGGACCGTGAGGGGGATGTGGGGGTAACCTCAGAACCATGGCATGGTTCTGTCCCCGCGAGAGGCAGTAACACAAATCCCATCTGTCCGTGTGTCATCCTTAAAATGCAGCTATCCGAGCAGCCATACGCGGTAAAAACATTATTACAGCTAAAATTAGAGACAGTATCCTCCGTATGAATACAGCTTTGTGCTGTTGAAGCTGGGGTGTCATGGGGTGGCAGTGGCACAGCCACCATGGGATGGGTATGCATTCCTATAGATGCCAGGAGTCATGGCATGGAGCATCAACTCCTGGCTCTGGACCCCGGTGCACATGAGGGCTGATCCTGCAAAGTCATCCCAGCCTTGCGGGGATAGGGGTGACACCTGAGGGGCTGCAGCATCTCCCTGCATCACCCATATCATCTCTCACCTGAGGTGCCCTCCCCACCACCATGGTTCACATCTGCTGCTGCTGCAGAGTGCATCACACAGACAGTGGAGATCATCAAATACATGGTGGACACTGAGAAGGGTGTCAAGCTCTTCTGACTACTGTGGACACACCAGACTTTGGTGATGCTGTCAGCAACAGCAGGTGGTATGAGCTGTGGAGGGTCTCCCCAGGGCTGGGCAGCACCACTGTGCTGCCCAAAAAGCACCTAAACCACATCCCTTCAATTGCAAGGACAAAACGGAGTCCCAGAGGACTTCCTGACACAGCCCAGAGGCCCAGGTGATTGGCCCCTCTGCAGTTCACTTCCAGCAGCACTTTTCCACCCACTCCTGCTCACATCCCGTTTGCCACCACTGAAGCACGAGCCCCATTTAGACCTTCCCAACTCACTGGCAGCTACCTGGACTGCTGGCTCATTACCTCCTCTTGTTCTCATGATCACTTCCCAAAGCCTGGTTGTCCTCCTGCTGCAAGGGCCTCTTCCTGCACTCCTTGATGGCACTGAGCACTGTCTCTTTGGTGCAGGGATCTGGGCTACTTGTCCAGGAAATTCCATGTTGCTGTTCCATCAGTGTCCATGTTCCACATGGATCCCTGACAGCCAGTGTCCCTGTGCTACCCCTCTCATTATCCCACCCTCACCTCTGTGCCCTACCAGGCAGGCAGTATGGCAAGGATGATGACATGGACCACACAGAATACGATTCCCCTGAGCATCTCCCTGGCCATGACCCCACAGGCCACCCAGCAACAGAACCCTGTGCCACAGCTCTGCCGAGGGGACCTTGCAGCCCAGCTGAGGAGGGCAGGGCTGTCTGCGTGGCCCCCTTGCAGCATTACCTCACCAGAGAGGGAGTAGGCTGGTGAGAGGCGAAAGCCACCCCTGCTCCTCAGGGCTGAGTAGGGAGCACATTGTGGTCACCCCCACATGTCTGTTGTGACAGAGGTGATGTGCAGGGTGTCCCTGAGCACAAAATGGGGAAGGGGATGTCATCGCCCAGGTCACCTTGACAACATCTCCCCAGGTTAGTTTTTCAGAGGGTTCTGAGCACACCCATCAGGTCACAGCCCCAGGACCCCCATGGGGACGTGGGTCCCTGCCACCCACCCCGGAGCCGCAGGGCTGGGCTGAAGGCTTTATTGAAAAATTGGAAACACACAATGTAGTAATTATTATACAATGAAAAAGAAAAGTAATTAACCCAATGTGCAGAGCGGGGGGCACCCCCACTGTCCCCAGCACCAGCCGCCAGTGCTGGGGACCACAGGGGGGACACCTTCCCTCCACCAGTACTCAGCCAAGATACAAAAAGGGAGTTTGGCTGAGAGAATGGTGCCACCATCCCTGAGCCCTCACCACAACCCCCTCATCATCCCCAGCCCCAACCTGGCCTGGAGGCCTGAGGTAGTTGGGGGTACCCTGCATAGGCAAGACACCCCCCCAGAAAGAGGGGGGAGGGTGTTGGGGCTCCTGGTGTCCTGCAGGAATGGGATGGTTGGTATTTTATCTGGAGGGAGCTGGTTAGGGGTATGTTGAGGCAGGGGGGTGGCGGGGGGAGCCCCAAGTGCTCCCTGGCAGGCAGGGGCATAGGGCAGGTGTGCTAGCAGCAGGGCTGGCCAGAGCACAAGGGGGCACTGGGTCCCGGCATGGTGGATGGTTGCGCTATCCTGTGCGTAGGAGGTGGCAGCCCTGAGGCCATGGTGATGGCCTGGCTTGGCAGGGGGATGGTAGTAGGTCCCACTGCTCAAGGGCCAGCCAAAGGCAGCACATGGTGACAGACCAGCCACCACTTTCTAAAGGGAGAAAAAGGCCAAACGCTGCACCCCCAGCACTCAGAGGGGGCTAGTCTGGCTGTCTCACCCCTAGGAAGGGGCAGCTGCTTGAAGGCAGGGTGCAGGCAGCAATGCTGCCAGGCTGGGAAGAACACCCTGGCCCTGCATGGGACATGGGCAAAACCATGGGGAATAAGGTCATCGCTGCGCATCTGATGCCACTGTCCCTGCAGCAGCGAGATGAGCTGAGGGGCCCGAAGCTGGCAGAAGGCCCCTGCCCTCTGAGCCCCCTGCTCCAAGGCACAAAGGTTCCCTAGCTGGTGCCAGCCCCACGGCAACGCCAGCACTGATCCCCCTTGCACCAGAGGGTGGTGAGTACACAGAGGCAGCACCAGCCCAGAGTGAGTGGGCACACGGAGCTACGTGCTCTGGCTTGGGGTGCTCTGGTTTTGGGCACCCTGGCTGCCCCCTAAACCCTCTATGTTGCTGCCCTATAGCCATGTCCCATCCCTAGGAGCTGGTGGCTTGTGTGGTGGCACTATGGTTGCCCAAGCCCCTGCCCAGCACCTTGCGTAGGATTTATTGCTGGCATAAACACAGTGATCTATTGGGGCAGGGCAGCCTAGCTCTGGGACAGGACTGGGGGACATGTTCTGGGGACCCACATGCTTGACAGCAACCCTCCCACTGCCTGCCCTGTTCCCTGCTGCTGCTGCCAGCACCTTGGTTGCCTTGTCCCATGGGAATGCTCCCACCCACCCTGCATGAGCCAAAGGCATTTGGTGCCCCACTGGGCGGGAGCACATCTAGCACCAAGCCAGCAGCACTCCAAGAGTGGCGCCCCAGGGCCCTCAACAGACCCCTTTGCAGCAGGGGGATGCTTGCACCGAGCCAAGGACTGCGTTAAGGCTGGAAAAGCAGCGAGAGGCAAAAGAAACCCGGGGGCTCTCGCTCAGCCCGAGCCGGCTCAGAGAGTTCCAAAAATCTGTGCAAAAACAAAATGAAAGGGTTAAAGCCCCCCAGCAGCCCCCAACCCCAAGCAGCTCTGATAAATACACGTGCGGTTTGCGGCTGGTGGTGGGCTGGCGAGCCCTCGCTCCTGCCCCAGCAGCTCCTGGTGCTCTGGCACTGGAGGCGGCTCCCGGCAGGGGGATGTGGAGGACATGTGCTTTGGGGTGGCTTTTGCACCGGTTTATTGTGGATCTTCCCAAAAGGCTGCACTGAGCTGCGTCCTGGCTGGCCGCAGGGGTGTCCCCTGCAGCTGCTTCTGCCACTGGGGCTAATCTGCTGCTGGAGGGGAACAGAGGGTGAGGGGGTGAAAAGGAACATGGTGCGCTGCAGCATCCCTCTGCATGACCCCTCTGGGACCCCTCACAGGTTCGCAGGACAGCAGAGCCTGAGGGTGATGCAGGCTGGACCAGGTTCAAGGCCAGGTTGCATGGGGCTTGGAGCAACCTCGTCTAGTGGAAGGTGTCCCTGCCTGTGGCATGGGGTTGGAACTGAATGAGCTTTAAGGCCCTCCCAGCCCAAACCAGTCTGGGATTCTATGTGGGTTCTCCAGGCTCTTGCACCATCAGGGTCTCTGTGGCTTTGCCCCCATGTGCCAGCTATACCCAGGCACCAACTGTACCCACTGGAGTGAAACCCCTGCCTGCTCCCCACCTGGACTGTGGGCAGGGCTTCCCCATGCTGCCCTGCTCCTTCCCAGAGCAGCTTCTTGGCTGGACCAGGCCTGGGATGCACTCACCATCCTCCCAGCCCTCCGCCACTCCTGCCAGCTCGTAGTGCTTTTTGCGCAGCTCTCCCAGCTTCTGCCGCTCCTTCTGCAGCTGGTTTTCCAGCTCCAGCACCCGCACCTGCAGGATATCATGCTCACCCTGGCCACCCTGCATCCTGGCACGGCAGCCGGTGCTCTGGCTGGCATGAAGCCATGCTGGGCTGGGCACCCCTTTCACACGTGGTATCTCCCCAGCAATGAGCACAAAGACCACTGGGGTACATCCCATGAGTGCTCCAATAGCAAGTGGTGGGTCCACACTGCCTGCAGGCACCCCAGGAAAGGGAACTCCCCAGGGTTGCCCCATGGGAGGCAGAGGTAGGTGCTGTGGGGCAGCCCAGTGGGCATGCGATGGCAGGGGGAGGCCACAGGCTCTTGTGCCGTGATGGGGACAAGGCTGGGCAAGGCTCAAGGACCAACTGTAGGTGGCTCCTGGGCAGGGTGACACGCCCAGCCTCCCAGCCCAGGAAGCCCTTCATTGGCCTGAGTGAGGCACCAGTGGTTACATTTCCCAAAATATGGAGGAACCTCTTACCTGCGAATCCATCTCCTGACGCTTGATCTGAGTGAGTGTCATGCTGGAGAAGTCCATGCTGTCTGTGGACAAAGACACCATCAGCCCCCCTTGAGTGCTCCTCCCCCGCTCAGAACCCACAGCAGCTCCCACGCTGCTGGCAGGGTCTGCCACCATGGCATGTGCAGGAAGTGACCAAGGGACAGCCACAGGCAGAGACCAGCATGACACAGCCAACTGAAAATGGTGTGCACAAAGAGCCAAGCTTTCAGGGCAGGTCCACTCCTGCAGCCCCATGCTTACCTTTCTCCTCCACCTGTGACTTCCCGGCCTTGGTGGAGGCCACCACGCTGGCTGTGGCCTGGTTAACGCCCCGTGAGGCTTGCTGGAGCTTGCAAAGGTTGGCGCTGTCTTTGTCTGCCTTCACCTGCCAGGGCAGTGAGAAGGGGTGTGCTGACACACTGCCAGGGATGAGGCTACCACAGCCTCTCTGGGCACCCTGTGCCAGTGTCCCAGCACCCTCACAGGGAAGAGCTTCTGCCTAAGAGCTCATCTCAGTTTCCCTTCTGGCAGGTTAAAGCCATTCCCCCTCCCACTACCCTGGGACATGCAGCCCCCAAGGATGCACTTGGTTTCTGGGCTCCAGAGCAACTGCAGGCAGCAGCAGGAGAGCTCCTTGAGGTTCCTACCTTGGAGGCTGCCACGAGCTGGGCAGTGCTGGCTGCGATCTCCCGTGAACAAACCATCAGCTCCTCGAAGGTGCCCTTGCCTTGCACCACCAGGTCAGCAGCATCACTGCAAGAGGGCAGAGGGGCTGGAGCATCCTCCTGCTACCCCTGTCCCCCACCGTGGGGATGGCAGGACCCTGCCACCCCTCCCCACTCTGGCAGCAGTGGCACTTACACCATGACAGTGGCACCCCAGCCCACGGCCTTGGAGGCGGAGATGAGACCCTCTGTCCAGCGGGAATTCTTGGCATAGAACTCCTTGGGGGATGCTGCACCCTATCATCAGGAAAGGCATGGTCACAGGTAGGGGACAGGGAGGGGCTAAGGCCTGGGACCCCCAAATCCCTGCTTACGAGGAATGGAGTAAGGGCTTCATTTAGGATGTGCACGGGAACTGGGAGCACTGAACCCAGGGGGTGATAGGGTCCCCTACATGGAAAGGGAGATCAGGAACCTCTGTGACACCTTGGGGACCATGGCCAGGGCAAGACTGTGAGCAGCACACCCCAACAAGTGCATGGTGGCTCCAACTGACCCTGTGCGTTGCCCAAATCCCTGCCCGTACTCCCGCCCACATCCCCTACCCGCACCCCTGTCTGCATCCCTGCCCCCAAGCTCACCCGTCCACTTTCCACAATCTCTCTCTGGAGGTCCTTAGAGGCCAGGACCAGGACACGGATGGCCTGCATGAGGCCTGTGCAGGAGCCCAGGATCCTGTGAGACAAACATCACTGAGCCCCACTTGTGGGGCAGGGAGATGCCTGAGCTATGGGGCAGCTGCTCTGCATGTGGCACTGGGCCACATCCTGCTCACCTCTCGTTCACTTCCAGTTTGACTCCAGTGTCACCAGCCCGTGCCTTGCTCAGCATCTCCTGGTAAAGAGAGAGGCTGTGCTGAGCCCTGTGTTGCAGTCCTGGCCTCGTGCCCGTGGTCCCGGCAGACATAGCACCCATGGGGGCCTCGCAGCATGCCGCAACCCTTACCTCGATGCGGGCAGCTGCTGTTTCAATGGCTGCCGCTGTTGCTGCCATCTCCTTGTCCACCAGGTCTCCCAGCTCCTCCTGCTTGACATCCAGCCCTCTGGGCCGCAGCTCCTGGGAATGGGACAGGGCAAAAAGGACCATCCAGGGCCGGCAGAGCACCTCTGGCAGTGCCTGCCACAGCCCGACCCCGTCCCACCAGCCCTCCTGGGCACCCACCTTCCCGATGGTACTGATACGGCCCAGGCAGATGGTCACCAGGCTGCAGTCAGCATCTTTCACCTTGCCAGGGTCCTGCAGGGCACTGAGGTAGCTCATGGCCTCACTGCCGCACTGCTTGCACGCCTCCAGCAGACCTGCATGGGCAGCACAATAGGCTGAGGGTACCACAGGCAGGGACAGAGACAACCAGTCCCTACCTGTCCCAGCCCCTGCCGCCCCAGGGCCTGCCTGCCCCAGCCCCTGCCTGCACCCGCCGGTGCCCACCTTCCCCAGCAGCCCGATCCGCCATGGACGAGCACGACATTATGGTCGCCGAGCAAATAGAGCACTTCGCGCGCCGCCTGCTCGC
>JAOEHX010063785.1:3285-13670 GCA_025448015.1 Bolborhynchus lineola | reverse complement strand
GTTAAGCAGAATTGGGTGTGGGCCTTGTCTGGGGGTAGGCTATGATCTAGGATGACCAAGAGATTTTTCCTGAGGGTGGACTGTCATGAGTGGCAGGCTGCGTGGGGCAGTATAGGCAAGTGTCTAGTCCACTAGGTCCCTACAGTGCTTTGGAAGCATCTGTATGGAATCCCCAGTGACAAGCTGCAGAAACTGCTGAAGAGGAGGGTGAATTATTTTGAGCCTGGAAGGCCCATAACACTTCAGGCCATCAGGGCAGAGATGCAACATACAGATGGACTCATAATAGAGGGGTGAACTTAGCAATGGACACTACTGCCCAGGTTATTCACAAGTGTGAATACTGCACACAGCCTCCCCTGCTCTGGAAGACTGTTACAAGAGATGGAGCCATATATCATGGACTTACCAGCTTTATAGGGGTTGGTCCATGCACTAAGGAATGATCTCTCTCCCTCTGTGTGTGTGTGGATGTGCATAAATATGTATATATATAAGAGTGATGGTATATTGAAAATGTGGGATCTGAGCATGACGTGAATGGTATGGAATAAGGGGTGGATACTGTCCTGGGTTCAGCAGCAGTCATTTTTTCTCCTCCTCAGTAGCTGGTGCAGTGCTGTGTTTTTGACTTTCAGACTGGGAACACCGCTGATAACACCACTGTTTTCAGTTGCTGCTCAGTAATGTTTAGTCTGACCAAGGACTTTCTGAGCCTCACTCTCTGCCAGGGAGAAGGGGAAGCTGTGAGGAAGCAGAGAAAGGACACCTGACCCAAACTAGCCAAAGAGGTATTCCATACCACAGCATGTCATGCCCAGAATATTAAAACCAGGGGCAGGGACCTGGAAGAGTGGGATCACTGCTGGGTTGGGCAGGGTGTTGGATGGCGGGTGGCGGGTGATTGTATTCTCTTCCCTTGTATTTCTCTTGTCATTTTTATTATTGGAGGTAGCAGCAGTGGTTTGTGTTATACCTCAGTTACTGGACTGTTCTTATCTCAACCCGTGGGAGTTACATTCTTTCAACTCTCAATTCCTGCAGCCACTTTCAAAGCAGTGCATGCATGAAAAGGACATGCAATATGCAGACTAGTAAGCCTGTCACACCAGAAATCTCTCAATGAGAGACAATCTTTTTCTTGATGTGTGATCACTGTACATAGTCCAGAAACTGAAATTTTCCATGCTATTGAGTTTATAGTATATAGAATCATAGAATAGTTAGGGTTGGAAGGGACCTTAAGATCATCCAGTTCCAACCCCCGGCCATGGGCAGGGTCGCCTCATGCAAAACCATGTCACCCAAGGCCCTGTCCAACCTGGCCTTGAACACCGCCAGGGATGGAGCATTCCCAGCTTCCCTGGGCAACCCATTCCAGTGCCTCACCACACTAACAGTAAAGAATTTCTTCTTCATATCCAGTCTAAACTTATCCTGTTTAAGTTTTAACCTGTTACCCCTTGTGCTAATGCTATAGTCCCTAATGAATAGTCCATCCCCAGTATCCCTATAGCCCCCCTTTTCAAGGAATTAAGAAGCTGAGCTGAGAGAGATGGCTATAGCTAGATCTGAAAAGCGCTGGTTTTGTAGCCTTATTTATATTTACAGCTCCTCAAAGATTTTCTTGTGATTACATTTTTATTGCCATCACTGGATCTTGTAATCTACTACATATAGTCACTCTGTAAAATCATGAACTGCTCAATTCCACTATAAACTGAGTCCAGACATCATGCTCCCACTGCTCATGCAAATTGCAGAATCATTCCAGAATCCCTTTTGCAGAGCTCTCCCCTGTTAAAAGAGTTAGGTGTTCACTAACGTAGCTCTCAGCCTCTAGTTAACAGCATTGAGCTGTTTGGAGATGCTGAAAATTAAATTCCATAGTGATCAGTCTAAGACACTGTGGAATGCAAAAAGATATCTAACAAAAGAAATTGATGTTAGCAAATAGAGCTTGCACTGCTATCCATTCTTGCAGGTATGCAAATGGATGGAAAGTGAAATATGACTACTATTTGGCAACCAACAGAAGAAAGAGTTCCAAATACCCTTTATATTACCATGATCTTCTCCTTCAAGTACCATACCAGTGAAATAATAGCAGCATTCAGCACTTTCAACTTTCTGACCTTGTCATACATAGAATCATAGAATAGTTATAGTTGGAAAGGACCATGATCACCTGTGCAAGCCAGCAACTGAGTCATTGAAGCTGGTTTAACACAAGAAAGTTGTTTGCTTTCAGCTATCTACGTAGCTGTAGATCCCCAGAGATACCAACAGCATTTAAGAACTTTCTGTGAAATATCAGAAATATGTAGGGATTGTAAGAACATAGGAGTAAAGAAGATTAAATTCTCTACAAACTGAAGCACTTTAAAGCTTTATTCACTAGTAATAAAAATGCACAGGGTCTCATGCAAGTCAGGTAAAGACAGTTTGTAAGGATAGTCCCTGAGAATGCACTATTGCATCAAGATACCACACTACTCAATATCAGACATTTACCCACAAGTCTGTAGGCATCTGACAAGAACACATGCTCTTTCTAATGACAGATCTCCTTCAGCTACTGCACTGTACTCAGTACTTTGGAAGAAGTGCTGAGTCTCCGTTATGGTACGGAAAAATGGAGGAAAATATTAAACATCTGCATCCTCAAAGTGTTTGCAGCTATTTAATGATATTATGAAAAAGGAAGATGAACAGATTTGACTAAGAGACCTGCCAGGATATTTTATTTCATCTCTCCTTTCAAAATGGAAAAGAAAAAAAACTTAGTCAATGCATCATGTATTGAAAGACATCTATAAATTTGTGATGTTCTGCAACACAAGCTTAGTGATTTTTATTCTTAAAATCAATATTTGTTGGCAGTGTTCTCTTCTGCAACTCTCCTACATCTTATTTGGTATAACTTGGAGGCTCTGAGGAATTTTATTTTGCCTGCTCTGCCTGTAAATCATTTGTGAAGAGAAGTATAAGCTAAAATTCTCTCCTATTCTAAATGGGGGGATTGGAGGGGAAGCATGTTAATAATAAACTGTTACAAGAACAGTCCACTATTTAATACCTAAAATTTTTTAATCTTTCAAGCACCCAGGCCAGGATTCTGAGTTTGATGTGTTGTATTACTAACCTGAACTCTAGACTGGAGTGTTGTACAATAAACTTCAATTTGGCTCAGAATTTCCCTTTTCCATATTGCAGCTTTGTAGTTTCCCACACATATTTTTACCTGAGCTACTTATAAATTTTGGTGTCTCTTCTGCATGGACACATCTACCAATACAGAAAATTTTGGGACAAATACTCTGACTTGTAGCTGCATTCAAGTTAATCTGGAAAACACCGTAGAACTGATGAGATATTTTTGGGAGAGATTGAGAGAAAGCAGCTGGAAGCTTTTGTCCCTTCCTGTCTGGTCCTTATCTCAAGCAGCATAATTTCAATGCACAGCTGCTAAGGGAGTTCAAATTCTAGAAAGTCTCAAAAATTAACACCAAGAGATAGTCAGTTACTCCCCCATGTTCCACATGGGAGGCACATCTTGGGCAGTGGGAATGCTGATCCAGAAGACACATCAAGAATAGTCTGGTCTATTTCTCCAGTAGATCACTACATTATTAATTACTGACTATTTCCCACTGACATTCAAGCAGTAATACAGAAAGAAAATAAGGCAGTATGGGTCAGACTAAATCAGCGTAGACTTCCACCAAAGAAAGTTTTCTGCTACTGTAGGGATGACTATAATCTGTGGTAATGACTATAATGTGGTAATGAAACAAAATGAAGTTACACAGAGTTTGGAGTGCACACTGAGTCTAAAGACACAGAAACTAGTATTTTGATGAGTCTGATGAATTAAAAACTTTATTGCAAATTTGGTGAAGCAGCAACTTACCAACTCTTTACCTTGAAAATAATAAACCCCTGTATAAGCAAGCCAGTTATAGGTAAAAGAGCTTCAAAATAAGATTGTGATTTTTTTACATTACACTAAATGTCCAAGGAACAAAAATAGGTACATCTTAAGACCTTAAAAGCACTGGGAATTAATCTGTAGAGCTGCAGCAAAAAGAATGCAGTAAGCTAGTGAATAAAATTACACAAGGAATAATCCAGCTCAGTTCATCAATTCTTCATGAACTGCCTTAATATATCAGAAATCATAATTTCTGATTATGATCTATATAGAGTAAGGACAGCACACTCCCAGGCATATCTACTTATCCTTAAACTGAAAATATTGCATGCCTTACAACAATAATTCAAATATTTTTCTCAAAAAGCCAACTTTGCTTCTTCAGCCAATATTTTTTGAAAATGAGCAGAAAAACAACATCACCCACTCTAGCCACTACCACCTATTTTCCAGAACACAATAGTGCGAAGCAGAGCCCATTAAACTTTTCTATATGCCAAGCTAATAAAAGTACCAGATTGCATGTTAAAAGCTAGTAATTAAGTTGGTATCTAAGCCTGTAAAGATACTCTTATTCTGGGTAGTTAATCAGATGCAGAAACTCAAACGACAGAAAGGATCTGAAAGAAAGAATAAGTTCCATCATACAAAAGTATATTTCTACATGACATACCAAGTTGTATAAGGCTCTCCTACATAATTGGTCTCTAAACTCTAAAAGAGGTTATAAATATTAATACAATATCATAATTCATTTAATTCTAAATATCTCTCTAAGTCTGCAACAAGGATTTCATAAACTATTTCATATTTAAATATATTCTAAAATGTGAAGCCAAGAACTTTAAAAACACCTACACTCTTTTAAAAAGATAGGGTGTAACCTACTGCTAGATCTACAATTGATTACCCGTAGTGATTCTTGACAGTCTCTGAAAGGACAGGAATCAGGTTTACTAATAACATACATAGTTTTGAAAGCACTGAATAAATAGGCCTATGTTGGTTTACATTAATCTTTCCTTCCATGAATAGAAAAACAATAGACTTGGCAATCTTTAAGGACAAAGCTGCATAAAGTAACATTAAGAAAAATAGCTTATGAATTAGTTTAAATGCTGCTTCAAAGCTACACCCCCATAACAAGGGTTGCTTCAGAAGTTACTGTCAGAATCTTTGTTAGAGAGGAGGAACTTGCTTAGTCGCTTTAAAGGGACTACTCCCATCTGCTCTTTATCTCCCAAAGCATATTTCTCTTTTATATCCAAATTCCAAAAGCCCCAGGCTTCCATTTTTGTGCTTCCCACCATCACCCACATCACAATGCAGTCTTTAGTAAACCAAAAGCGCTTTGGCTTTTGTTACCCATGACACTATCCCCTATAGCAGAATGAGGGCATGCATAAAGTCACACAAAATTCTTGCATGTCAAGCACTTAAAAAGTCTTACAATTCTGTTTATGTTCAGTTGGATTTTTTTTTTTTTTTTGAGGTGTTGGATGGATGTGTCTTAGGGTTCCACACAAGGGCTCAGAGAAGACTGCTCATATAAGTACTGATCTCTAGTTCCAGATATAGTTTATACTCCCAGTTGCATTCCCTTCATCTGATCACTAAGAAAGAAGCCCAACTGCAACTTCTCTTGCAGAAGCTGAATGCTTCATATTTTTCTCCTAATGTTGAAAGCACACCCACAAAAGCACAAACCAGCCTGAAGCAGAAATTCAGCAGTTAGCATGATCAGGAAATGTAGGAAGTGATTAGAAGTTTAGCAAAGCAATTGAAAACTAGTAACAAGATTTTACAGTGTTGTTACCCATTAGATCTAGGTCTGCCATGTGGTGATGTATGACACTCCAATTGACATGTTTAAAAGTCTTGCATTAATTAGAACAGTAATGAATCTCCATATTGCTCAATTCAGCAAATTGGCAGATGAACAGTTATAATTGATTCTTTTCCTTGGCTAAGAAATACCTCAGACAGCAATTTAGGTGACATCCATTCTAAACTCTAGTCAACAGAGTTTGATTACTTTAATAATTCAATAATGAATTATTTGGCTCTATGTCTTCCTATATAAGCACCCAAAAGGTTTGTAAATCTCAAATCCCTGGGTAATTATCTTTAGGGTTTTGGCACTACTATTAAAAATTAATGTATACATGAAAATGACTTTCTGCATGGTAACTATGGTGTTCTCTTGGCACACAGAAGAGCCAAATTGAGCCCTATATTCAAATACATTTTAATTCACACTGGGAGGGAAAAGAAGTACAACAGAATGTTTTCTTTATTACCAAAGAATCAAATAAATACACCATGATAAATTTCCATTTCATATACAATATTAACTTGCAGTCTAAGTCTTCCAAATACTGTAATTCAGAAATATTAGAGTCATGATGTAAAGATTAAACAGATACCAGTGTTAAAGGCAAAATATCTATGCATATCCTGCCATACTGCCCTATTATTTCAGTTTGACGGGATTCATCTGAACTACAGATTTGGGACAAAAAGATGGTCCTGAATGTTAATGGAAATTAGCTAGTTATCTTGAGCCAGCAACCTTGGCTTTTAAATCTAAGGTAGACACTCCCATTAAATTCTAATGTATGACAGTATCTCTAAAGCATCTGGTTAAATTCCAGAGGTCAGGAAGGTTATTTTCAAAACCTGGCAATTCTCCCGTGCCATTATCCCTCAAAAGGTAATGCCTAACACAAATGTTCCAACAAATTGTTAGGCTTTTGTTGATTTTTTGTGTGGTTGTTTTGTTCGTTTTAAAGCACCACCATAGTATTGTGTACTCTAAAATATCTTGGCATAGCCAAGTGGTGGGTTTTTTGGTTTTGTGTTTTGTTTTGCCTTTTTTTTTTTTTTTTTTAACTGGTATATTAACACAATCTGAGGGAATTTCAGAAACTGGCCTTTAGCATTAAAAATTCTATATGCAGAATAGGAATGAGAAACAATATCTTCAGTGTAGAAAGAAGAGAATTAAAAAGTTACTGAGGATGAGGAATTAGAATTCTTTACTTTCTAAGAGGCCTTCAACATAACTGTTTAATGCCTATGGACAGTTTAATTAATCACATTGCTTGAGAAACAGAGCTTTCATAATACCCAATAAATCTGGAATATCTGAGTAGAAAGCTGTAAACTGAAATAAAAGGTGCAATGTCTTGAGTAGCTTAAGTACGAAGCCAGCTTTTTGCCACCTTTCTTTTTAGATAACAGACACCTCTTTCTGTATTATAGACATATAGAAAAACAACAGAAATAACTGATAAAGAAAAATATCAGAACCCCATTTTTCTAGCAGGCTGTATTTATCACAGCAAGTCCTTCAGCTGTAGAGGGTTAATAGCTATGAAAGAGATGGCTAGAACATATGAAGCAGAAATGCAACAGGCTTGTTTCTCATTGAAGCAGTTTCCGCTAACATTAAAACTACAGCTGCAACGCAGTTACCACTGGCATTCTGAAGTAATCTGACGTCTGACATGAATAGATGCAGTATTTCTAAAATTCAGTTTACTTTCTGGGAGACTGCTTAATGCTCATCAGTGAGGCTTCATCACAGAACTACATGCTACAGGCACAAAGATTTCAACACCATTTCTACTAGATTATCAGTATCAATTCCAAGAAGACAAATTGACTCAAAAATCCAATTCATATATGCTGATAAAAAAGTATTTTGTGCCTTTCAGACAACAAAGTATCCCACAAATAAGACTATTACATAACTTATTCTTGTATTTCTGCTACTTATTAGTTTTCTTCTTTTTTTAAATTCAGATATTAAGAGGGCATTGTTCACATTATTTTGTGATAAAAAAGCAAAGGCACCTAGAAATTTGAGAAAGCTTCCTGGCATTCACCCCTTCAGGAAGCATGAAAGAAACTTCTGAGCTTGAAGAAAATATCTTTTGATCCCACACACCAGCAGTGAAAAGCCTGTATTGGTATGTGTAACAATATGAAGTATTTCACTGGTTCCTCACATTATTTGCTTTGTGTCATTACCAGCAAAAAGAACAAAATACTTTAGAATGGCTTCAGTCTTGCAGATGTTGTTTAGTTTTATGCAGTGTCTTACTAAATCAATCCCACCTTGAACATGATGCAGTTCAAGGGTCTACATACAGACAAGTGTTCTACTGCAAAGTTGCAGCTGCACAGAAATACAGGAGCACAAGAACCATCAAAGCTTCATCTAGTCTTTTTGTGCTATGACATTTCTTTTCACTACTTCTCTTCATTCCCTACTCTTAGTGTAAGCAAGCATCTTTCAGCTTTCTTCTTGCCTTCCTCCTCCAGCACAGTGGAGCTATTTACCACAGTGTGGCAAATAAGGTCGCTGCCATTTTCATTACTGTTTCGTGGTATGTATGCCCAAGATTTTTCCTTTGCTGGCAGGAAGTCTGAGACGTGTGTCCTTGGTGAGGATTCACTTACTTCCCTCATTGCTACTTGAAGTTACAAGACATGTAATAATCACTCATGATTTTTTTCTTTTTTTGCAGAGTGCTTTGGCTCAATATGTCACATTGTGTTATTCTGCTCTGGTAAACATTTGAACCTCAAGAAAAAGGTTACAGGCAAGATAGCCCGTTCAAAAGTAACAGATCCTTGGGGAAAAGCAGAACAGCAGCCCCAGTGGAGAGAGAGAGAGAAAAAAAAAATCACAGCCTGGGGTATGCACACTGAAAGTCCAGACAAATCTTGTGGCAACACTGCAAGCACATCCAGCATGATCATGAAAAGGACCTAGCAGTAATTTTAAAGATAAAAGCCATTTTATCAGCCTCAAATGTTGCTTTCCAGTACAAACTACCACAGGAGATTCTGTTGCAAGTCTTTAGTGATCTTACTGCAGGTGCTGTCCTGTTTCTACAACACAGGGGAGATTGTGATTTCAGGTGTACTGCTCTAAGAGGAAAGGACGGTGTTCAATATTTTGTAAGGTCAGCAGAGCAGTGAGATTTCAAAGAAACAGCAGCTTTAGGGTTCTGGTCACTTCCTTTCTATATGGCAGCCAAGTTGTAGGATCTACTTTCAATCCTTTATTAGGGTGAAAGGAAATTAAACAATACTGTGAGTTTTGAGCCATGATTCAGTCTACAGAAAGTACTATAACATTGCAGGCTTGTATAAGCACAGAGACTGTAATAATCTATTTGTTCAGTTGCTCCTGAAGAAGCCCCCAAAATCACCGGGGCAGAGTACCACTGAATAGCCATGCATGGGAATTACAAATCATCATCAGAAAAGAACTAGAGAAAAATATCACCCAAACGCAGGCTTTCAAATCAGTTGTGTTCTAATAATCTGAAGTCACCTGCAAGAAAGAGTCCAATAGCCTAAAAACTATAAATTCAGAAGTAAAAGTGGAATTCAGATTAGTAAAGCTGAATGTACTTCCAAAGCTTTGGGGAAATAATATGTGTTCTAAACCTTCATTTACAGTAAGCTTCAATCCAGGACTATCATGATGTACAACAAACTTTATTACCTTTCTCCTCTTTTTGTTGTTAGCTCACCTCCTTTAAATCATCGTAAATTTGCTGGTGACATTTCGGAAGAAGGTGTCCTTACCCAGTAACACAATAAGTATTTCAATGCAATTTGAATTTTTTACTTCAAGATTTTTTCAAATTCAGGTTTTCATACCACCACCAATATTGGGCAGTTTTAATATTAAACACAGTTAATTTATTCAATCTGATATGAAATATATCAGGGCCATCCTACAGTGGCCAAAATTAACAGGTTTTGACCACATATCTCAAAAATCTATTTCCTACAGTTTGAAAGCTCTTGAATAAACTTCAAAGCTGTACTAAGTAATAATGTCTTGGGTCATTACCTTTAAGATTTCCAGTATGCTCTCATGATTGCATTTATTTTAACTAATGTAAGCTATTAATTAATGTTACTTTATGGAAAAGACTGCTTCAGCATGATTTATTTGTTATAAACTGGCAATAGTCTCAAAGTGCTTGAAGCAAGATTGGAGATAATTTGTTGAAGGCGAGAACAGGAGACAAAAAAGGCAAACCAGGGTTTTTTTTCTTAATTTAAGTGTAACAGGCTTAACCATCATGATAAAAACATGGCTTGTATTTTCAAATTTCTTTTGTTTTCAATTCTACAGTTGATCAATAATAAAACCTGAAGCCTGCATCCACTGATTCCATGTAAAATCATTAAACTGCTGACTAGAAAATTGTTAATTAATTCTAACACAGCAATAAGAACATAAAAAAGAAATTCAAGAAATAAGCTGCTACTAGCATCCTGCTACCTCAAACAGCTCTTTTGCTGTAACATTTGTATTCCAAAACACCATTCTATCCTCACTCATCTTTTGAGATGTTTCAGTTTCTGGTGAAACTTTGACCAAGTCGAAGTTTGTATCTATTCAAGTATGAAGGTCCTC
>JAOEHX010063783.1:0-25986 GCA_025448015.1 Bolborhynchus lineola | reverse complement strand
ACAGTGGGCCCAGGGTCTTCATTCTCACAGTCCCTGCATCTGCCTTCCAAGACTTGGGTGGTGTGGTCAGAGCATTTGCTGGTGAAGACTGAGGCAAGAAGTCATTAAGAACCTTGGAGTTCTCCAAATCCAGGGTACCCAGTTCTCCTGATAGCTTCTGGAGGGGGCCCACGTTGTCCCTAGCCTATCTTTTATTTGCAGTATCAGTTACATCTGGAATCTGTCTGACAACACAGGGCAGCAGCAAATCACTGAAGACCAAAAGTTCACAGTTCGTGAAATGCAAGTAGTAGTTATTCTCACAAGGAGATTGAATCTTAATGCTGTTCTTAAAGTAAATCTGAAATTGCTATTGAAGTGTGAAGTACTTAGGGCATCTCTGAGTTGGCTTCAGGCCTGAACTGATTTAATGCTCAGTATCTGCTTATACAAAGCAGAAGCTCACTGTTTGTCCAGACCTGCAGCCAAAGAAGGTAGTGTGCAATACAGCTGTTCTGGATCTGTGAGGACAGCAGAAGGAAGCTTTGATCTTAACATGATTGATACCTTTTTCACTTTATTTTACTTGCTCTTTCTTTCTTGCTGAAAAGAACATGAGCAACAGCATTCTCTTCCCTGTTAGGGAGTCAGCATATTTCCAAGAGTGTCAACATCTTGCTGTTATAGTTTATTAAACTAAATGATGAGCTGAATAAGATTAGCAGTTTCATCTCTTAAAAATGTAAACAGACTTCACTTGTCTTGAGCGGAATACCCTGGAATGTGAACTTGAGATGGTCTGATAGCCTTTCGTGTTATGGCAGTTCACAGCTGTAGCCAAAGTAAACTTTCATTTCCAGATTAAATGTTTTTCCTGTGTGGTGATTATGAACCATCATCTCAAATTCAGTTGCATAATTTTTCACAAGTTAATTTTTCATCTGAATTAGGATGTTTGCTATTGCTTAAATTAGGAGTTAACTATTGTTTTCCTTTCATGAAGGAATTCTATAGTGAACTTAAAACGTACTGTATCCACAAATGATTTAAGGGACTTTTATAGCAGCTGGTTTTGTCTCTAATGGGATGTGAAGAACTGCAAACAGAAATTATCCCAAATTTTAAGCTTCGGGCTTTCTTCCTTTGCCCTACTTCTGAGTTTTCATCCTATATTTGTTTTGCTACCTGTGCTTGCTCACTATTTTGATTATTACTGTGTTTTTTTAACCCTGCTGTTATCTTTCCTCTACCCTGTGCTTGGTGCTTGTAGCTGCCTCCTCCCTGTTACTTCCGTGTCTTCACTGCTCTTACTTCAGCCTGTGCAGAGACTTGCATCTCTTGTCCCAGCACAGTGCTGGTGTGATCTCTGGGCTCATAAAAAGAGATGTTAGTAAGATATTTGTTCTCTGCTGCTGAAGATGCTGCTACTGTTTCTGATTTTCTTTTTGTCTCACTGATTAAGTGTGAAGGATTCTTCTGAGAAGAGCCAGAACAATGATTTAGGAACTTGAAAGCAGGTAATGAGTGAGATTTAGCCTTTGTATCACTGTGTCAAGTTCTGTCACTAAAGACATCCTGCTATGTCTTTAGCTTCTAGTCACATTCAGTTTAGCAGAGGCAGGGAATAAATCTTGAAACTGCTTACATCTTTCAGAAAGCTGTTTTAGTACAAAGCTATCCCTCCCTTTGTTTTCAGTCAAGATAGCATCTAAGAGACTTCATCTATTGTGTACTGGGTTTTTAAAAGCTCCATAGGAAATAGATGAAACTTGCTGATCTGATTCACAAAGCTCAGATTAGAGCATCCTTAGCTCTTGGGGGATGAAAGGAGAATTTCCATTACTGTTCCTAAAACACTTTGCAGGTGGTTCTTCACTCATTCATTCTGCTTTCAGCACTTTTAAGTTCTTACTCTGCAGCCTTCTTCCTGTTCCTCTGAGCACCTCCTCTCCTTTTATGTAGTTCTCTGAACTCTTGTTGTGTGGAAATTCTTGCCGTTTAGCTCCTGATACTGGAGTAGTCTCCAAATATTGCTACTGTAATGCAATGCATCTTCATGGTTATTTCTTTTTTAAATTTTCTTTCTTTTGTGCTGTCTGCTGAATAAATTGTTTGCATATTGTTGAGTTTAACCTATCCCATGGGCTCTTCAGTACTTTAAATAAATCTGTCAAGTATTTGTGGAATGTAAATTCTGAGTAACATTTTCACATAAACTGTTCCAAAACCTAGTTCCAATGCAGAGAGCCTCCAGGCTGTGAACTTCTGTTGTCCTTGGAAATGACTCTTTATATACAGAGTCTGGAGGTGTCTCTGCAGCATGTGGGAGAATCCTTAGTTCTCCAAGTAAGGGAAGGTCAAGGTTTTCTTGACTGGTCACACTATTTAGTTATTTAACAGGTACTGTGTAGCAGAAATTTTTTTTGCATCATGGTGTAGGTCCAATGGGAATATAATTATGGCCTGCCCCCATATGTGGAGAAATTGCTTTATGTACCACTGTTTGTGGCATCAACATAACCATGAGAAGTACATCTGTTGCTTCTCATATGTCAAGAAAATGACAGCAAGAAGAAAAAGCATTCTTGTGTTTGAGTATTTGACAATCCGTGGTATCATGTTAGTACATTTCTGATTTATTCTTTGTTCTGTGGCTTAGGAGGCTTTTTTGTAAGAATGGGTGTTTAGTCTGTCTGTTGATACAGCCTTTCTCAGATCCCAAGGATGTTCTATTCAAGGCAGCCATTCCTAGTCAAGTTTTTCGGATACCTTTGTACATTGTCATATTTAGAAATCGTTTTGAACCCAAATGTGTACTTACTGGAAAAAAGTTTCAGATGCATTTTTACAAAATATTTACCAGTAGGTTTGTGTATGTACTTGAGAGTCAAACAACTGAAATGAGAACTGGGGCAGAAGGAGCTGGGGGGAGGAGGGATTTGAGAAGAAAGAGCAAGAGATGACAGTAGTTTGGTGGCAGTCTCAAGAGTTAACTGCCTTTTTCTGTCATTTTTTAGAGTTGGTATTCTCTGTAGGTGCGTTGAAGTGTGGGTACTTCTGGGCTGTATGGGATGTGAGTGAAAAGAAGCAGCCAAGAAGTTTGGGGTAATTTGTTTACAGTTTCTAATGCAGCTTCTTCTTCTTCCCCCCCTTTCCCACAGGGAACAGTAACTGAAGAGAAATCAAAGGCTACCCACCATGTTTATCCAAGTCCTACCTCAATGGATGATGGTAAAGTTGCTTTCTAATTTTTAAGTGTAATTAGTCTTGTAACTAAATTCTGTTAGCAGTTACGAGAGCTTTTGCACACGATATGTTTCTGGCCTGCTCCTATGAGCCACTTGGGAGACATTTCTAGGATTAACAACTCCAAATAAAATGACTGTGTCCTGCGTCTAACTACTGAGTGTAACAGTTACATTTTTAGTGGATGCAGCTTCTTCAGATTAAGGTGTGTAACACTGACTGCTCTTCAGTGATTGCATTGAAAATTGTGATATTTATTGCTAAATGCAGATAGACTTTTTTTGGTCATACCTAACTTGCAGGCTGAAGGAGAGCAAAGCTAAGGGTCTGAAAGAACTTAAAAAAGAAAATAACTTAGATTAAAATGAAAAGGAAGCACACTGAAAGTAGGGGGTTTAAAACTAACATTTCTATTACTTTTTCTTTTATTGCTTCCATGGTAGCCCCCAGTGTGTAAGTGTAGGTCAGAATGTTGAGTGGTACACAATTAGGAATCAGCTTGGTGTGAGAGAGGTAGATGCTAATGTAAGTGAGAGTTAATATTGTAACACTTTAGACCTGATAAAGGAAGACTGTGGGTTTGTTTTTTTTTTTTATAATGCAGTCTCCTTCCATATGAAGTACAGAGGTTCCTCAAAAGCAATTTAACAGCTGCATCTTTCAGCAAATAACAAAAAATTGCTCTTCATTTTTTCCATCTGAAATACGTCTAATTTTCTAGTGGATCATCGCTGTTGAGTCTGAGCTTCACCAACATGAATATGCTTTTTCTGATATGCCCTGGCATCTTATGGCCACTAGATGGAAGTGTTCACTTCTCTGTAGGAACCATTCGATTTTACAAGTGCAGGTAGGAATAGGACAAAGGGGAATGGCTTAACTGACAGAGGGCAGATTTAGATGAGATCTGAGGAGGAAGCTCTTCCCGGTAAGGATGGTAAGTCCCTGACACAGTTTGCCCCGAGAAGCTATATCTGCTCCATCTCTGGATGTGTTGCAACAATTCTTAGCATCACAATTACTGATGTAACGTATGACTCAAAGTTAGCATCGAAATTACTAACGCAACATCTCTCATGCATGCAGAGCACATGATGTTTAGACATGGTAAAGGTAATGCAGACAAGTGTATTAATTCAAGCTGGGCTGTTGTAATTGTTCTACAGTGGACTTCTATCAGAGATAATTAAAGTAACTTTACTGTGATTGGCTATGGGAAAGCAAAATAGTGTATAATGTGCTTTGTAATCTGAATCTGATGCTAGATCTCTTTACCCTTTGCAGATGAATGGTTGAGACCTGTGATGAAAAAAGACAAGCAGGTGCTGGTACACTGGGGCTTTTTTCCAGACAGGTAAAGTGGGGGAAGCAAGCAGATCCCAAATTTTACTTAAGTTTTTGTTGAAGGAAAAGTCTTGATTAAAACTTACAAATAGTAAAGTATGTGTCCTCAAGCAAGCTGTTCCTTTAGCTTACTGAGCCTCACCTCTGCCAAATGCAGTACTCTGTGGTTAGTGGTAGTGAGCCCACATGGAATGTCAAGTTGTGTGGACTTCAACTCTGCTCTTTCCTTGATCTGCAGAACATGACAGGCTTAGACCCATCTCAAGCTGGCTCATCTAAAGATTTGACCCAATATACAGTACTGCATTCCTCTTGTTTTGATTCTGAATGCTTGTACATCACCTCTCATATTATGAGACAAGCAGTGGTTATCTTATGGAGTATAACAATGCAGTAATGTAGTCTCGCTACCATTTATCTCAATGCCCAAAGCTTGAAAAGACCTAGTTGTTGGCTTAAAACCCATTTGTGATACTGGCAGATGGTGAAGGTTAGAAAAAGAGAGTATTTTCCTGCAGAACCATTGGTAAGGTTGCAAATTGAACCAGACCTTTAAAGGATAGAGTGAGCTTTTCCTTAGAGTTAGCAAGACTTTAAAGCTAAAAGAGTTAAGTGATCTCACCTAGTTAAGCTTCCTTGGACAGAGAGGTTTCACTCCTTGGGTTGCCTTTAGTCAAGTACAAGTGGAAAGCACATATTTGGGAAAGCTGTCTTGCAGTGCTAGTTGATGTTAGAAGGTAGTGTATGTACAGTTAGTAACTTAAATGTATTTGTAATAACTGGTTTCTGAGTTCAGGTTATGGAAAACCTCACCTGATTGATAACCCAGCATTGTCTTCTATTTAAATAACTTTTCCAGGGTACTAAAATCTGCCCTGCTGTGCATGCAGAGTTCTTGGGAGCCATATGCATATTTCATTGGAAGAGTGCAAACAGTCACACTGAAACTTCTTTCTTCATATAGATGAAAAACCTTTAAATACTTTTGTTCATATTATATCAGTAGTCAAGTTTGTGTTAACTTGGTATAGATGTATTTACAAGTCTCAGTATAAAGATGAGGAATGCTATGTATGCATCTTTTCTTGCATATGATGTATCCCAGTTGCTCAGTGCATGCTTACTGTAGATTATAAAATATTATGGCTTTTGCTGCTACTGAGTGTAGTTTCTTAGTATATATAAATAGGTTTCTGAGGGAATAGCCTGTGGAAAAGTGAATGTAAATAATAAATTATTTCTACGGTGGTAGGATTGAAGGAGAAGGTGCATACTTACTTCTTCTAGGAATCTAGTAGCTCTTGCTTTAAAATCATAAGAACAGAAACAAGTTAATTTACTTAATGCCAGGGTTTGACAGGTGACTCAGAAACTGCATTTATACCCCTGAATCTAGAGAGTAGATTTGCAATTCTAAGCTGGAGATGGTTTTTAAAATCAGAAAGCTAAAAATGGCACATCCCATAACGGCTGAATAAATATTCCTGCTGGTGATCTCTCTGGATAAACAGCCCAAGGGACCAATTTATTTTCATTTGCCTCCTCTCATTAGCTATGACACTTGGGTTCATGCCAATGAAATAGATGCTGAAATCGAGGATCCTCCAATTCCTGAAAAGCCATGGAAGGTAAGTCTCTCGTAAAACAGTTTCCCAGAGTTACTGTATTGGTACAGCTCATGCTCAGGTGCTGCTAGATAGATGTTTTAATGTGCTGCTGAGTAACAATGGCTGTATTTCCATATATATAGAAAAGCAGAGGGATATGTCTAGAGCCTAAATGAAAACTAGAACATTTCTTTGGGGAAGAATGCTGTTGAAAAAAAAAATAATTTGTGAGTGAAAAGGACAGGTTGAGGCATCCCTGATAGTGCCAAAATTACCATTTTAGCCTGGCTTGAGGTGTTTTACATTAAAGTTAATTCCTTCCTTTACTGCTGAAGTGTGGCCATTTCTGGGATGAAATCTAATAGAAGACATCATGGAGTTAAATAATGTTTAATGAGAGGAAGTGGGGAAAATGCCATACTTCTCCTGTGGGGACAGGCTGAGAGAGATGGGCTTGTTCAGCCTGGGGAAGAGAAGGCTCTGGGGAGACCTCAGAGCAGCTTCCAGTACCTAAAGTGACTGACAGGAAATCTGGAGAGAGGCTTTTGACAAGGGCAGGTAGGGATAGGATAAAGGGGAATGGCTTTAACCTGACAGAGGGGAGATTGAGATGAGATCTGAGGAAGAAGTTGTTCCCTGTGAGGGTGGTGAGGCCCTGGCACAGGTTGCCCAGAGAAGCTGTGGCTGCCCCATCCCTGGCAGTGTTCAAGGCCAGGTTGGACAAGGTTTGGAGCAACCTGGTCTGGTGGACAGTGCCCCTTCCCGTAGCAGGGGGTTGGAACTGAATGAGCTTTAAGGTCCCTTCCAGCCCAAACAATTCTGTGATTCTACGAATCCCTGAGGGTCATATCTCTCCTTTTTTTATGGAAAGGTTCAATTTAGTGGGAACTCTGCTCTTAACTGATGTACTGCTGCAAAACGTCAATGCTTATCAATCTGTTGAATATGTGAGCAATCAAACCAACATCAGAGACTTTATTTAGGTTCTGTAATTAGTTTTCTTTGTAGAGGAATGATTTGCCTTTCTGATTTATTTCATTGCAAAAGAAGAATAAAGAGCACTTAGAATTAGTCAGCAGTAACTAATACTTCATTCTATTATTGGTCTTAATCCTTTATACATTTCACACAATGTTGTTCTGTATGTATGCTGTTGATCTGATCAGCAGAGTTAGAGCAGCTCGGGTTAGAAGACAACTTGTCTGCTCAAACACAACTTCAGGTAGTTACCTGTAAATAACTGGAACATATGCTTTTTGTGTGTAGATCTTACTATGCATAGTAAGATACAACAGCTTCTATAAATGATGGATTATAATTCTAAAGCTCACGAATTTATTTTCAGTTATGTAAACTAGAACTTTATTTGAAGATGGATATTTTAAATCAAGATTTTTAATCTTTTCTTTCCAAGATATGGCCAACTCTTCCTTATTATTTGGATCTTTGTGGCACATCTGCTAAGATGGTCTGTATATTTAGAAGATTTTATTGATAATTTTCAGTATCCAAAGTGTGCATTTAATGCAGAGCTGTTGTCTTAGCTGTAAGAACTGACCTCACACTTCAGAAGGC
The DNA here is from genome assembly GCA_025448015.1 of Bolborhynchus lineola. NCBI lineage: Eukaryota > Metazoa > Chordata > Aves > Psittaciformes > Psittacidae > Bolborhynchus > Bolborhynchus lineola. The sequence continues at coordinate 18,235 of JAOEHX010063783.1, read as the reverse complement.
TTAAAAATGACTGAGGTGTGGACATTGCATTCAGCAGAGTTACAGTCACATTCATCCCTTTTTTGTATTGCCTTGTGGAATGGTCATGTGTTATGTGTAAAAGTATTGCAAAATATTTGGGTGTTCAGACGTTGATAACAGAGCTGCAGGTAAGTCCAATGAGGTCAATTGCGGAGTTACTTTTTTCAAAACACAGTGGCATGTTTATATGTTCTTCTGTTCTTCAGGTTCATGCCAAGTGGATTTTGGACACAGATGTATTCAATGAATGGATGAATGAAGAGGATTATGAAGTAGATGAGAACAGGAAATCAGTGAGTTTTCGACAGAGAATCTCCATGAAAAATGAAGAGGTAGGTGGTTCTGTGCTTTAATGGGTGACTGTCTCTGCAGAAGTCAAAATTTTGGAACTTGAAGTTGCTGAAATTAAGCTAGCTGAACAGTTTAAGTTCCCTGTGATAATATAATCTAGTTTAATTTTCTTCTGACTTAGTTCCTTGATTCAGAATGTCAGTGTGCACTTTAATCCCCACCCCCTTCCTGAGGGTGGTAAGAGATAGTAGGACTTGCTCTGTGCTTTCTCATAAATGAAGCCAGGGGTGTGTTAAGCAGCAGCTGTTCATATTTGATTTCCAAATTCTCTGTATTTGTTGAAACTAATTTTCATATCACTCCCAGTGCAGGGAGTTAGATAGGACTCTGAAAGCATGTTCATTCAAACCTTCATGTCAGGCTACTCGCTGGGAAATCTCTCTTGTTAGATGGGATATATTGATCAAGTTGCACGTATGCTTTTGAATCTTGCTTTGTTTTAAAAATCACATTTTAAGTACAAAGCCACTGAAATCACACTTCTTAAGTACAAAGCCATTGCATCTTCTGCAGATGGCTGTAGAAAATTAAGGGGTTTTCACATTGACAATTGGAAGTATTCTGGAGCAGAATGTGGTATGTGTTGTGGTATTATTGCTTTTTAGCTTCTCTGTTGTAGGACATACTAAGAAAGAGTGTAGCCTACAGCACTTCAATAACTGTAGTATTTGGGATCACTTAACTGCTTCACTTCTCTAACAGCCTGTGCGTAGTCCAGAGCGGAGAGACAGGAAAGCAGCAGCAAGTACAAGGAAGAGAAAGCATTCCCCTTCTCCACCCCCCACTCCTGTGGAGTCGAGAAAAAAGACAGGGAAGAAAGGGTGAGTGTCCAATCCTGTAACTTGATGCAGTTTTTCTTGATAAAGTGTGCTGCACAGGTATCTCTGCCCCCTTTCATTTGGCTCTCCTTAGTTTACAGTGGAATAATTACTTCTACAATAGACTTGAGTGACACTGGTTGTGCAGTATATGTAATTTCTTTACTCTTCTGTAGAAATGTATTGCCTGCAGGTGGTGGAGAATATAGTGCAAGTTGTTTTCTCTCTGTCAGTGACAGGGTTCGTTGTTGCATCAAGAGTAGAATTTACAAAATGAAAAATTGCTCAGCTGCTTCTAAAATAACTCGGACTGGTTCTGTTAGTGCAACCTGCAGTCCATGAAAGCTCCTTGAAATACAGCTCTGTAAGTTAACTGCATTTAATTGAGGGATTTTATCTGCATAGCAAGTATTTTAAAGTCCACTTCTCAATGGAGCTTTAACAGAGTAGCATTTGTGGCCTGAAGTTTAGGGTTTTTTCTAATGCTAGTTTGATCTCTTAACCAAAAAATGGGTCATTATTATATTTAAATAAAAGCTTATTTACGAGGGTTTATGTATGGATACGGACGGGAGTACTTTTGGGCTAAATATTCAGGTCTCATTTAACACATCTGTTAGGCTCTAATAAGACGAAACTGGAAGTTTATCATTTGATGTGAGAAAAAATTACTTGATAATCTGAATTGCTTTTTTGTTTGAAATGTAAAGCCTGAGTTAGATTCTGCAAGGAGAGGTTTGAGTGATTCTGTTCTTGTTCCCAAAATGACTTTTTTAGTACACAGACTTGTGAGCCAGCCTCTTTCATCATATGAGGCAGTGTGCCTTGAAATGGTCTGTCACCTCTTCTGTGCAGCAGATGCTCTGATTGCAACTTTAAAAAGAATAAATGTAAGTGAATGACTGGGTTGGAGTCAAGATTTATACAATGATGGTCTCCAGTCTGGAAACAAAAGCATTTCTTTTTCTTTTTTTTTGGTAATTACTTGATTTTGTTTATATACAGAGAGTATTTTTCATCAACTCCACCAGCACCACTCCTACAGTGTTTATGGTTTCCTAAGCGTTTTGACCCAGTTCTTTAATCCTGGTATCTGAAGAACAATATCAAGATGAGAATATCTGACAGTTGCAGTTGGAAAAGAATTTGTTTGATCTGTTTTAGACAAGCAGCCTTATATGGAAAAAGAAGAGGGCAGAAAGAAGAAGATGAGCAAGAAGATCTTACAAAGGACATGGAGGATCCCACACCAGTACCTAATATAGAAGAAGTGGTACTTCCCAAAAATGGTAAAATATGCATACATTGGATTCTTGGAATGTTAAGACAATTGCTTAAACTGCACTGAAAATACACACGTATTTTGTCAAATGTTTGAAATGCTTTGTGGCCGTGGGGCCAGGTGATCTGTGCCTATCTGAGTTTATGTAGTCAAGGAATTGAATGTGATATCTGAGAAGGACAGCAGATTCACCTTCTTTTGCTTTTTGAAATACATCTACAAAAATCCACTTAAATGGTTCATTTCACTGATTTTAGGGTTGCTTTCGCACACTTACAGAGTTTGTATTGTGGGGTAGAACTTTCTGGAGGAAAATAGTTGTTGCCAGATACTCCACATTAAATGAGTGGAAACTCTAGCGATGTGCCAAACGCATTCAGTTATTAATCCTTTTCAGAAAAGTGCTGATCTGTGCAAAATCTGAAAAATAATTCCTTTTACCACTTTCTTGGCACCAGACTGCTTTGGGTGTCACACCATTTGTGTTTTTTTACCTGGTTTGGAATTGCATCTGTGAATTGTTGTACAAGATGGGAAAAGTATAGTGCTTGCTTCACTAAATGCATGAATAGAAGCTGGTTTGTGTTCAGATACGAAATTCCAGAGAAATCAAACAAATGCTCTGTTGTACTCAACCTGCACAGATGAACTCTTTTGAACTGCAATGTCATGACTAGCAAAACTGTTAATTGATAGGAAAGTAAAAGCATGGTAGTCTCTGGTAATTTTATCTCGTGTGGTTATTCATCAGTTTCAATCTTGCTTTTGTAGTGAACCCAAAGAAAGACAGTGAAAACACGCCTGTGAAAGGAGGAACAGTAGCAGACCTTGGTAAAACAAACACACCACCCTCCAGCACCCCATTCCCTAAGTTTTATAGTAAAGTCCTGCTTGCAGGTCAACAGAGGAAATATTTTGCATCTGTCAATTTTAAACAAGTCTCTAATTCTACTGATTTCCTGAATTAATTCAGTTTTCATATGTATTTCAAGTTGAAACATATTTATTCTCTCACTTGCAAGGCTGTTCCCCTGTAGTCACCTTTCTTAATATGACACATAAGCTCTTTCCTGCCAGAATTTTTCTTACTGGGAATTGAGGTGAATCACAGGTTCCCTGCGTTTTGCTAAGCCTTTGACAGAAGAGGTATGAACTAGTGTCCCGTATCCTATTAAGCAAGGCTACGTCTAGGTCACTGGGGAAGGCGGTAATTAGATATGGATTTCTAAGTGTGGAAAAATCCTAATTATCCTTCATGTGTGTTCTTATCTGTTCCCTGGTCTTGGATAGTTGAGTGCGTGCATAAGGATGAGATTGCCTTAATGATATGTGATCTGCTTTGCTTTCCTGCTCACTTCCCTTCCAACTCAAACTAAATACTCTTTCTAATTAAGCAACTGCATTGCTAGAAAGGCTTGTGAGCCATCAGACTCTTTTTGTTAGTGTAATTCTCAATGCTTCTGCCTTTCAGATGAACAGGATGAGGAGACAGTTGCAACTGGAGGAAAGGTAAGAGCTGATGTTTCTTACTGAGTTTAATAGAAACTGAAATCATAGACTCAGAACAGCTTGGGTTAGAAGAGACTTTTAAAGACCATCCAGTTCCATCTCCCCTACCGTGCGCAGGGACACCTTCCACCAGACCACGTTGCTCCAAGTCCTCTACAACCTGGCCTTGAGCATTGCCAGGGATGGGTCAGCCACAGCTTCTCTGGGCAACCTGTGCCAGGGACTCACCACCCTCACAGGGAAGAACTTCTTCCTAAGATCTCATCTAAATCCTCCCTGTGTCAGTTTAAAGCCGTTCCCCCTCGTCCTTGCTTACTGGTGTCTTCACAGCACTGTATGAGCAAACTTGTGAGTGTGTTCACTCCCTGAGAGGGAGCAAATGCAGGGACATGCAGAAATTGAATTTAGTATCTCCTCTTCACAAGGGAGAAATATCCAAGACTGACTTCAAGATTGATCAAAGTGAGTTTATCCAAGCAAGATCTTAGTGTAATGAGGTGCAGTTTTTCAGATGTGAAACTGTTACTGCTAACAAGTGTCTGCCAGTAAAATTAGAAGTAATGAATCTGATTTCCTTTAATGCTATTTTGAGAAGGTTAATGGGGAAAAAGTGACAAAAATACAGCCCAGCTCAGACAATACTAAAAATTGGTGCAGTATCAGTAACTGGAGGTGGCAGCAAGACCTAGGATGGCAACTTACAAAGTATTCTACACATATTACATGTGGTTGCAGTATATTGCAGAATTGAAATGCAGTGTCTTCTTCCATAGTTAGAGCATGCTGATCTTTACAAACAGGATGCAAAGTTTGATCTCCCTGTGCTGCAAAGTGTGCTCTTCAGATTTGAGTGCTGGCTCTGTAAAGACTTCTTCCTGGCCTTATGCTTTCTGTAGTAATTTGTCAAGATTTATTATTTTTATGATGACATAGATTACACTTTCTCTGGTCCCTGAGATTTTCCTCACTGACCAGAAACTGCACCAGGAAAAGTTTATTCTGCACAGGATTGGAAAGCACTTGTTTCAATTTATGTTTTTATTTGGCTGAGAGTTTATAGGTATGTCTCTTGCAACCTACTCACCGTTGTGTTCTCTCCGTGACACAGGAAGATGAAGATCCTAACAAAGGTGATCAAAGTCGGTCAATTGATCCAGGTGAAGATAATGTTACAGAACAAACCAACCACATCATTATTCCAAGCTATGCATCTTGGTTTGACTACAACTGGTAAGAAAGTATTTGGGAACTAGCTAAAGACTTAGAGCTGTGGACCTGTTGTACATCAGGAAAGGCAGCTTTGCATAGCTTGAGCTAATTGAGGTTTACTTTAAAGTAAGGTGGTTATATGTGGCCTCTGTGCTTCAGTTCCTCCTCTTATAAAGTGACGGTACAATAATACATCCCTACTGAGAAAATCGACAGTAATAACATTCCTATTGTGAAAATTATGACAGTGATGGTGTTTTGTCATGAGATCGCTCTTCTGTAGTGCGTGCAAGTGCCTTTTAGGAGTGACTGGTAAATAATGATTGGTTAAAAACTCTTTGATCACTGCATTTGTAGTAGCAAATGGTGTTCCTGAGAGCTAAACCAGTCTGAAACGCAGCTGAGAGACTGCTGAAGCACATCTGAAGAAATAGAATAAACTTCATGTTGCATTAGGTGTACATGTTCTTATAAAAGGCAACAAATCATCTCTGTCATGGCAACAGTGGACTTTACAAAGTAGCTGGAAGGTTTTTAATGCAGCTTTGCTTCTTTAATGAAATAAGCAAATTTCAAAGGGTCATGCTAGAATACACAGGCTTCTTAAAAATAATTAAAAGTAACCCTTTCTATAAATGTTCTGTCTTAAAATAGTCTTTTGAAGGTATGCAGAGTACTCAAAGATTATTTTATATTTGAATCTGAATTGTTTATGCACATTACATATACAATCTGAATTGTATATTTCTGTTACAGTATTCACGTGATTGAACGTCGTGCTCTTCCTGAATTCTTCAATGGAAAAAACAAGTCCAAGACTCCAGAAATGTAAGTAGAACATGTTAATATACATGCTTATAAGAATGTAGCAAGGTAAAGGGTCTTCCAGTTCCAGGAGTCTTGTAGTCACTTCAGCTGTGCGTGTGTTAAGCTTATATTAGTAGGGACATAAAAGAATGAAAGAGCACCTGTACAACCTCTTTTTGTAGTTTGATAATGTGTGTGCATTATCAGACTACAAGAGGTAGAAGTTTAAAAATTGAAGTCATAGTTAATAGCTGTTATCCAGGAAAAATGAAGTAAGTTTTTCCCAAGTAATACTGGAGCAAATTCATGAACTTCATGTGGTACAAGGCATGATCATCTTCCAAAGACATCTCAAAAATTTCATGATGCTATAGAAACTTAATAATCATCCTTATTTTTCTCTCTTTCTTATGCCATGCTGTATTTTCAAGGCTTGGAGTTTTGTGTGTAAGCAAGCGCTGATCACAGAGTTTGTTGTAGGATGCTGTGTCAGGCTGGAATGGATTTTGCACAGTTATCTGTATTGATTTCATGGTTCCCTGAGCAACTGATGGGTAATGCTGAAAGTGCAAGTGAGGTTTGGAAAATTAATCTTCACAGGCCTGAAATGTAGCTGTGTTCTCAAATACTAGGTACTCTGATTTAAATCAGAGAGCTAGAGTTGCACATTGATAGAAGTAGTATGTTTTTTTTCTAATACGGCTGTTCCAAACCCTCTAGTGACGCTTTAATTCTTGACATTCCTGTTAAATGCAGATGGAGCTCTCAGTTGAGTTTAGGTCCAGTTTGTACCTATTCCATCTCGTTGTGAGATCTGGTATGTACTGCAGAACTTAAGTGTTCTTAATTCAAAAATTATACACACACAGCTGTTTAAACAGCTTAAACAACCTGCCTGAAGCTGTTTAAATTATATCATTAAAAAGGCAAGATAATTATTGTCTTGAGATAGTGCAGGTTTTTTCATGCATCAAATAGTTAATTTCTGATCTGACTTAGCAGTGTAACAAAGAAAACTGCTGAGTTTGCAAACTGATTTTTTTCTCTTTCTACTTCAAACTGATGATGATGGTAAACCCTCCTGCATTGATTTTCAGCAGGAGGACGGGGCAGATTTCAGAGCGTTCTTGTGTTTGCATCTCCTCTTTTCAGGGATGACTTATTTTGTGAGGATTCTGATCTAATGTTGAGGTAGAAATTAAAAACTAAGTTTTTTCAGTCTGGGGAAGAGAAAGATTTGGGGAGACCTTTATAGTAGCAGCCCAATGTACAGGGAGGTTGCTGAGAAGATGAAGCCAGGCTCATTGTGGGTGTGACAGAACAAAAATAAGTGAAACTGAAACACAGCAAGTTCTGTCTAGATATAAGGAAAATGTATAATTCTGAAGATGGTGAAGCACTGGGATGGGGCCTTGGGAAGTTGGGAGTGCTCTTCATTAGCATCTTTCAGGCCTTTTCTGAAGAAACCCCTAATCAACCTGGTCAAAACTTGGTCACAGAGCTCTAAGCAACCTGGTCATGAAGATGTTCTGGGGCCTCCAACCTAAGAAGGATGTTGGAGTGAGTCCAGAGGAGGCCCAAAAGTTGCTCCAAGGGCTGGAGTACCTCTGCTATGGAGACAGGCTGAGAGAGATGGGCTTGTTCAGCCTGGAGAAGAGAAGGCTCTGGGGGCACATTAGAGCAGCTTCCAGAGCCTAAAGAGGCTGACAGGAAATCTGGAGATAGGCTTGACAAGGGCCTTCAGGCATAGAAGAGAAAATGGCTTTAAACTGACAGAGAGGAGGTCTTAGGAAGGTCTGAGGAAGAAGTTCTTCCCTGTGAGGGTGGTGAGGCCCTGGCACAGGTTGCCCAGAGAAGCTGTGGCTGCCCCATCCCTGGCAGTGTTCAAGGCGAGGTTGGACAGGGCTTGGAACAACCTGGTCTGGTGGAAGGTGTCCCTGCCCATGGCAGGGGGTTGGAACTGAATGAGCTTTAAGGTCCCTTCCAACCCAAACCACTCTGGTTCTATGAAAATGCAGTGCTGACTATGGTTTTAGTAGGAGATTGGCTTAGAGGCCTCCTGAGGATCCCTGGCACCCTGAATGATTTTCAGTCCATAGTCCTTACTTGCAATTTGTCTAGAAGTCTGGTTTGTAGAGCTATGCTTCCAAAATTTAGTTGATCCAAAATTTATTTGACACTATGTAATCAGCATGTTTTTGTTTTGGGATTCTAGGACTCTGTGTAGGACTGCAAACATTGATTTCTGAAAGAATCCTTAGATTCCTGTCATGCTTGCTGCTGTTGTGGTCATCATGTGTAATCCTATGCTGCCTTTTTCAGCTGATGCCATAACATCAGGTCTCCTGTAGGTCATCCATAAGCTGCTACTGGTTATTGGCTATGAGTGAAGCAAATTGGGGACTCCTCCCAGTCCTGATGTTAACCTAGATTTGTTTTTTTGTTGTTATTTAGGGATTATAGGAGTAGCTTGTGCTCATGGCTTGGTGTTTTCTTTTCAAGTAAAGTAGAAGCATCCTTCTGGATGGAAATGTCTTGCCTCCAGCTTAGTTTTCAGGCCAAAGCGAATACTGTGTTTCTACAGGGTCATTCTTCTGACTGTAGTGTCTGGAGGATGGTTTCTGTCTTAAAAGGGACTTTAAATACTAGTTGACTTCTCTTTCTCGCTCTTGACAGGTTTTAGCTGATGGGTCATGTCATTGTTGCAAACAGAATCCCTTCTGGATAAACTTTAGGGGTGTATCTGTCTTAGGCTTCTCTCTTCACTTTGTAACGTGACCTTAACTAATAAATCCTGAACTAGTTTCTGCAGCCAGGACTGCTTTTAAAGTACCTGTTGTTAGTGTAGCAGGTGGTAACCCAGTGCTCTACAGGAGCATTGGAAAATGTTCCTGAATATTACTCCATGGAAGCAGCTCTCTTTTTGTTTCTTGCCTACCAGACATTCAGGGTGGAGCAGCTGATCATCTAGTCACATAACTTACTTCCATCAGGTTTCATATGTGATTTTATCAGAATGAAGATGTGGGATTTTGTCAGGAGTGTGTATGTGCAGCAACTTATGTCTTGCCATTGAAAAGCACTAGTGTCCATCTCTGTAAGCCTTATATTTTTTTGTTACCAGCTGCTTTTGCACACCACATATGAGACATCCACATCTTGAATTTTCCAAAGGCAGAAATCTCCTTATAATAGGGCATTTTGAATACATCTTTGCATAGGATACTTGATTGTATTTGGCAGGTGAGTTTTGTTTCATCAGAAGAACAGGTCTGGCATTTTTATGGTATCTTATTTTGTTCTGAACAACTTGGATTGAGATGAATTCCAGAAACTTACTGGAAAAGCCTGTGAAGCAATGTCTGCAGTGCAGGAAATGTGCTGAATCCCAATACATGTTAGCCCATGTTCTGAAATATGGGAATCTCATGAAGGTCATTCCTGGTTCAACTGTTCCACCTCAGTGGGGTGGGGAGTGCAGTGCTGGTTCCCAGATTCTTGCCCCCTGCAGAAGATCTTGTCTTCTCCAATTTGCTATTCTGTAACTTTTCTGTATTGATCTTTTTATGTTTTAAAAACTTCACATGTAGAAAGAGTAGCATTCTGTTTGGTGTACTATTCCTGGTTTTATGCTCAGCTCTTTTTCCTCTCAGGCTCTTGGGAGGGGATTGAAAATGATTATTAAGCCTGTTTCCATGTGAAGATCAGACCCCATTATTTTTTTTCTGCAGCTAGTGATCTGTTGCACAAGTTTTTGGTTAGTGACCAAGCTACAGCTGCTATTTGTGTAACTTTCAATTTAAGCGTGCTTCAATGTACTGCTAATCCAAACAGTGATAAAATCCAGAATGAAACAGTCTGGAAGAGATGGGTCATATTCCGTATATAAAAATAAATTCTACTTACCTGTTGCTTTTGATGTTGATTCTTAGATCTCATTAATAATAATTATCTATTGGTGCTTGCTTGTTAGTAACAAAGGTGTTTGGAGAAGGTGAATCCTAAAATACACATCCTAAACTTCTAGACTTCAGTGTACATGAGCTACTTATCGATTGTCTTCCAGATACCTGGCTTACCGCAACTTCATGATTGACACCTATCGCTTAAACCCTCAAGAGTACTTGACCAGCACTGCCTGCAGAAGGAATCTGACTGGAGATGTGTGTGCTGTCATGAGGTAAAAGCCATGACTCTTTCAGCCACTGCCTTTGCTTTAATAAAAAGAAGTAGAAGCTGCATTAAAAATGAAAGTGCTCCAGTATGACAACATAAGTGTGGGCAGTAGCCATCATGCTATTGATTAGCAGTTTCCTCACTTTTGTGGCAACCAGATGACTCTTTTATACTAATTCTTCTATTTATAATATTGTCTGCTTGCTAAAAACACGCCTGCAGATTTTTGGATTTTAATTTGTGACGAGTTAGGTTCTGCTGTTCAGTAAATATGTGGGTTTTTTCAGAAATTCAGTTCTTGCAACTCAGTTTTGTCAGTTTTAAGCTATGAGGTGCAGCAGAGCCGTAGAAATCTGCAGCATCCTAAACGTCAGTTCAGTGACAAACAGTTAAGGACAAACAAGGGAAACGGGTCAATGGTTGTGCAGCCCATGTAATCTATATATTGCCTGCAAATGGTTCTATGTGTGCAGGCCTCGCTTTTTTTGTCTATACTTAAGTAATTTTCTGTTACCTGTAACCAAAAATACCATGTTTTGGTTTATGCAACATGCTGAAATGCAGTCAAGTCTGAACAAAGCTTATGCTGTGTGGTTTGTATTGCTGTCTGTGATTAGTGAAGGACTGTAGAAGATTCTGGGTCTGTATTTGATCCAGAAACATAAACTCCTCCATTTGCTGTCTCCTTTCTGCACTGTAGAGCAAATCCAAGGCTTCAGTTCTTAAAATCTGAATTTGTCACATTGTTTCATAGGGTACATGCTTTTCTGGAGCAGTGGGGTCTCATTAACTACCAAGTGGATCCTGAAAGCCGTCCCATGGCAATGGGCCCCCCTCCTACTCCTCACTTCAACGTGCTAGCTGATACACCCTCTGGACTCATGCCTCTCCATATCCGCACTCCGCAGGTGAGCCCTGCAGGTTGCACTAATTCGTGTTACCTTTGCTCCAGCCAGTGTCATTTAACATCTCAACAGAACGTTTTGTGCATGATTTGGTGACATGTTCCTTTTTTTTTTTTATTTCCCTCTTTTGTCCAGCTAGGTTTAGAGTTTCAGGTAGGTTGAATCTCTGAGCTCTGCTAGCATTGTATGCAAGTAATACTATCTATGTAAAGTCATCTCTGTAGATTTATGTTTGACTGCTTTGTTCAGTCCATCTTTTATTTAACACTTGTCTGAGAACCTTGAATAACTTTTGATTCTTGCCTCCTCATCTTTGTTTTAATGTTTGTTCACAGGTTCCAGCTGCTCAGCAGATGTTGAGTTTTCCAGAGAAGAACAAGGAGAAACCAACTGATCTGCAGAACTTTGGACTTCGCACAGACATATACTCAAAAAAGACTTTAGCAAAGGCAAGTATATTAGGATTTTTTTTCCCTGTCTCCTGCCATTAAGTTTTCTTCCTCAGGTGTCCTCTACTAGATGACATTGAGACAAGTTATGTTACTCATAGATTCCTGGATTAGGTTTTGTTCCCATCTCAGTGTAGGACACTAAGATAAGTGATTGTGTTGGATATCTGATGTTACAGAAATAAAGACACATACCTATCCCAAACTGGTTAATACTGTCAGTCTTCAGATGCTGAACTCTTGTTATGTTTCTTCATATTTTACTGGAATGGTTCAGCTTCAAACTATCCATTGATTCAGTACAGAAATAGGGATTTTTCCATCAGGGTCTTTATCCTGTTTTCCATGTCTGAGCAGGGTTTTCCAGACTGAGCAAACTAGACAGATGCTTGATTACCAAAGGTGTCACAAAATCACTAGAAGGGGGTATTTTAGCACTGTCACTGCAATGTATTATATTAGATAGTTAAAGTGTTGAGATACCATTGCGGTGACCTTGGTAATTCTATAACCTCTTGCCTGTCTCCTGCTACCGGATACCTGTGTTTGATACCTGATAGTACTTGGAAGTGCTGCAGGAATACCATGTTACTACTTCAACATCACCTTCCATTTGGTAGTCTATAAAGTTCTGCTGATTAGTGCTTCTCTTGGGCTCACACTTAAGAGTGTGTGAGGCTAATTCTGTGTAATTGGTTCATTTTTCTAAGAGAGTATTATTGAAATCCACACGATTACTTTGTACACTGTCGATTATACTATTTCTACTTTATTTATCACCTGAGAGAGAACTACTAAAAAACAAAACAATCCACAAAAAACCAAACAAAACCAACACACAGTAGTTCTAGAGATAAGCATTTTTTTATAAATCCTGGTTCCATCATTACGTTTATGGATTGACTTTTTTGCTTAGTTTATGGAAGTATAAATATTCATCCAAAAAAATCATAAATCTTCTGCTGGTTCTAGACTGGTTCTATTTACAAACATCTGTTCCAATGAACTTGAACAGACTTGTTTGCAGAAGTTGATTTCCCTTTTGTTTTGTGTCTGGTAATTGCTTTTTTGGCTCTTCATACAAGCCCGTTGGAGAACCGATCAGCTGCTGGATGACTCAGTTCAATTAATGTTCTGTTTGGGTTAGGGAGTTGTTTGTGAAATGCATCTTGAGGTAAGATAGATTTACCTCTCCTAAATATTCCTTTTGCAGTGTCTTGCACAGAGACATCCAATCTAGATAATAGTCTTTCATAAGCAACTGGGAAGGTGCTTTTGTCCTTAATTGACATGGAAGGGATCAGGGTATCTGGAATCACAGCAGGGGAAGTTTTCACCAAGAGTTTGGTAACTCTTAGGAAATCTTACAAGGTATAGATTTGGGAACAGCAACCCTTGGAGCCAGTGATTGCTGAATATGTAGAGTATCTTGCTGTAATGACTGTCTTTTCAGATAGCTCATCTCACTTGTAAAGATTTATTGGGTTTTTTTTTACTGAATTACTGATGAACTTTTAGATAAACAAACAACTTTTGGGACCAGCAAGTACCTTACACAGTTCAGTATGTCTGTGTTGGAAGCTGATGTGGGCTAAAGTGACTTTGTCACAAACCTTGTTCTGCTGGGAAAGGTGCCCTTTAATCTGATGGAATCCCAGTTGTGCCTGAATCAAGTAATACCATCTCCTCATGAGACAGTAGCATCCTTCAGCTGTATGGCAGCTTGGGAGGGGTTTAGGTACTCTGTTGTGTCTATCTGCTGCTGTCCTTTGAACTGTAGGACGCTTTGTATAAACTGCTCTGTTCTTTGCTTGTTTTTACTGGCCAAAGTAAAGCTGACCAGAATACCATCGCTGCTCCTAAGAGGCTTTATTATTTAGGAAAATCCTCTTTGCTGTTTATGCAAGCAAAGGTAGCCAGGAGAAAAGGATACCAGATCACTTTGCTTTAGCTCGGAATAAAAGAGGAGTTGCAAGTTCACCTAGATGCGTTGGAAAGGTGGGATCTGTGGACCCCAGCCTCCACAGAGACTGCAGAAGTGTACTCAGCTGCGTGCTGTAGCTACATAAGTACATCATGTGAATTGAACCACTGTACAAGAGAACATGGTTAGCTGTAGTCGGAAGGCTGTGAAAGGTACATGTTTCGCTGGATTAAATAACAGATTATTCCTCCTCTTAATGTTTTCTTCAAAAACGTTCTGTGCGTTAAAGACCTGTATTTCACCTTTTTTTTCCCCTCCCATCTTTTATAGAGTAAAGGTGCAAGTGCTGGAAGAGAATGGACAGAACAAGAGACTTTGCTGCTATTAGAAGTAAGTTCATGAGGGCAAAACCAAAGACTAGGAAACCAAAACATGCAGAATATCATTACATGCTTTAAAAACCTAATATAGATAAATCATCTTTTTGAGGTGAAGTTAGATGACAGCTGCATGCTTTTACAGAGAATTGAGTAGGGGTAGAGAGTTTGTAGTGGGAAGCAATCTCTTGGGACTCAACTGATGTAGCTGGAGGAGCAAAGCGGCTGAGAAGGAGCAAAGCGGTTGGGTATCTGTATGTAGAATTAGATTCCTAAATCTGATGCTCTTGAGCCACGTGGTAATTGTCAGATCTCTTGGAGTCCCAGAGGTACACTACAAAAGCTTGTTAGGTCTGTCACACTGACATCAGGGCAGCATTGTTTTTTGTAGTGCATCATCAGAACAAGAATCTCTGGCCTGAAATAATTAATGTGCTGCCCTTTCCCATAAAGAAGTTATTATTACCTAGCTTTCTTCTAAAGTAACGTTTTCTTGATGTAGAGTTTGGGTGGATGTTTTTTATCCTTTTAGGTAATTCAGGGTTCTGGTCTAAGAATTACAGTTCAAGGTTTATTTTTGTGGGTTTGTTTTTATGTGAAGAGAGAGCTAAAAGCAGACTGCAATTGTGTGATTGTGCTGGGTTTTTTTTGTCTTTACACATGTCGGTAAATCTATTGAAAAGTTAATTTTATAAGGAAAAGCATAGACAATGGATCTTGATTGTGCTAGACAATGTTGAACTTGTGTTGAGTAGTTTCTTCTCTGAGCTAGCTGAAATGCCTGAGCACAGCAGTCTTTGATTCAGACTTCACACTCATGAAAATGTGTTCATCGAACAGCCAAAATAGAGTTTTGGTGGGGTTTTTTTATGTTAGGTTGGTACGCGTTGTTTAGCTCATACTTTCCTATTGCCATGTGGAATGTTTGTTTATAAAAGTTTATAACAAAAAGCTAAATTGTCTTTCATGGCATGCTTATATGGAGAAGCAAGACTAATGTCTTGATATGGTGGTGCTTTGCTTACTAGTAGTAGTATTTAAAATTCATTTATAGCTTATGATCATATGTAGCAAATGGTAGCCTAATGAAATAATCCAGATAACTTAAAAAAACACCAAACCCAAACAAACAAAAAAATGAAGTCTTGAGACTACAACTTTATTTAGTGTGCTTAAATTAATAGTGGTGGTTTTTTCTTCATTCTTTGTAGATTTAACCTATGAATAAATCAGTAAAGAGTATATCAGTTCAAGTGTAAGTAATTCAGCCGTAACAAGCCACCTCAGTCCAATTAAATCCTCAGGGTAGATTTAGGCAACTATGTATGCAGTGTAGTTCTGAAAAATAAATCTTATCTAAAATAATTACTGTCCTTCTGACTGTTGACTGAATAAATTGGGGGAGGAAATACTGTTTCCCTCCCTGATTCATCTTCCCTGCCACACCGCTTGTCTGTATCTCCACAGAGTGCTATTCTTGCATAGTTAAGTGTATTTTCAGCTATTTATAGTAAGAACAGCTATTGTGAAAGCTAGCTTGTCTAGCAGAAAAATAACAAGTAGTGGAGGAGAATGAGCAGAAAGCCCTGCATGGCCATGAAAAGCAGAGCTGATGTAATACACTAGTGTGATTAAAAATGGATTGGCAGTGACACACAACTTACAGCACAGAGATTAAATTAGGGGAAAGTGAAATGAAGGTTGAGCTGACTAAATATTTCCCCATGAGTATGACCTAGTGAACTAAGCAGTTTCTTGTTTCTTTAAACACTTGATCAAGATCAGGCAGAGGTCAGAAGAACAGTTCACGAGCAGTTAGAGACTACTGTGGTGTGGAGCAGGCTGTCCAATATCCTCTGTCCTTGGTTCATTCCCAAAATGATGAAATGGGATGTATTCTCCACATGATTTCTGACAGATACATTCCAGCTCTCGATTCTGCCTTTACGCTGTGAAAGGCTGTGCATGTGGAAAGTCATGCATTTTACCATGAAGGTTGAGACTTCTCATAGCTGTCAACCTTGTGAGAATGATTTCAAGTATTGAAAAGCCATGAACTTCATTTGTTCTTAATATTCTTGCTTTAAATGGACATTGGTTGGGGAATTTCAGTTGTCATAGTAGATATGTAAGAGGATGGTGTCTGTATCTCCTGAAGTACATTATACCTGCAAACAGGTGCCTTAACGTTCAAGGCAGCCAGCCTGTCTTATGGCCAGCAAGTCAGTGAGGGTGTACCTTAGGGATTCCTCATGCAGTCTAATGTCACCTACTTCAAACTCTCTTTTCCTTCCACCAGTTGCTAAAATGCCTGCTCACTTGTCATGAAGCAGAGCAGTTGCCTTTGTTTGTTGTAGGGTGAGTACAGGGTAAATAAAAACCATCATGACTTCTCAGCAAAATATATTAAAAATGAAAATGGCATCTGCAGCTCAAACAGGGAGGTGGTTACCACCCTTGCTCAGGCCTCTGGCATTAAGTATTTTCAGAAGGTTTCTGTTATGCCTGTAAGTTGCAGATCCGTTTTCGGTTTTGACACATTTGGCCTAGATCTCAAATGGATTTTTACTTTTTCTAGGTGTCTGGACCGTGAGTCATCTCAGTAATGTAAAAGTTAACAGTTCAGGATACTTAAACACTTATTTTATGCTATCCAAGTGCTTAAATAACTTAAAGAGTTTTCAGGAGAAAAACCAAAACGCTTCTTAAGAGATAATATTCTATTAATCTACCTCTTTGGATTTTACAATACTAATGAGTTAGTTTTTCAAAAACTGATGCAGGGACTTCAGTAGCTCACTGTTACTGAATTGTTTTGTGAAGATCTTAAGTAACTTTAAAAACAACTGAAAAGCTGAATTACAAAATCCTTGATTTAATTCGGAAGTTCTTTTATCAGGTGTCTTATCTACATAATGACTCATTAACCTGAATGCTTAACAAAAATCAGGCTGGTTAACAGTTGATGGAGAGCTGATCTCTTCTGGCTTCATGATGTAGAATATCTTTTAGTCTTTTTTTTCCTGGAATATTGGTTTGATATTCTTTTATAACATCTATTAGATCTAAAAACTGGACTTCACCGTCATAGCTAATATACATGAGTGAAATAAACCCTGTTCCTGCCCCAGAGAGCTCTGTATGCCAAGGCATAAATGAGAGAACGAGAACCCAGGAACAGGGGGAGTAGTTATGGAAATTAAAAGAATTAGTGAGATTTAGTAGGATAAGCATACTTGCCTCTCTTGAAAGCTTTTTGTGTTAAAGCAAAATGGGGAAACACTAACTATGCAAATATTATTAGTAAATCCCAAATCTTCTGACTATTCTTTTTGATGCAGTAACAGCATGACACCCACATGATGATACCCACAGCTTAAATTTAATCGGTGTCCCAGTCAGATGTTCATACATCTTACAAAGCATAGTTTTGCTACCAGAAAAAATAATTTTAAGCAGTTGTCTGATCCCAATTTATTATTCCATCCCCAAAATAACAAGTATTGGAAATATTTTTTTGCAAAAAGTAGGGGTTTTTTCCCCGGAGTAGGTAATGTATGTACAATGATTTTTGTCTTTGCAGGCTCTGGAGATGTACAAAGATGATTGGAACAAAGTCTCGGAGCATGTTGGGAGCCGTACCCAAGATGAGTGCATTCTCCATTTTCTGAGACTTCCGATTGAAGACCCTTATTTGGAGAACTCTGACGCGTCTTTGGGCCCACTGGCGTACCAGCCCGTCCCTTTCAGCCAGTCTGGCAATCCAGTGATGAGCACCGTTGCTTTTCTGGCATCGGTGGTGGATCCCCGCGTGGCATCAGCCGCAGCAAAGGCTGCATTAGGTATGAATTTGCCCCAGCAATTGTTTTTACCTCGTCTCGACAACTTTGCTCTCAGTCCGCTTTTAAAATCAACTTCTAGAGTTTGTTATGGATGAGTTTACACATATGTAGAAAAGAGGTCTACTGATACCCAGTTTTGTGTTCTGTTATTACTGAAACTGTCAATTTACAGGCAAGCTAGAATAGCTCTTAAAGGCCACTGAATGTCTAAAGATGGCTTTTGTGCTTATTGACTCTTGATAGTGTTTGCAAGCGCCAGCTAGTAGTTATGTTACTGTGACCACTATCATTAGTTTAGCTGTGGGTAAAGGCATAAAACTAAACTGATTTCTTTTTCCTTTTCTATTTGTGTGAAATTATCTGCCATAGTTCTATGTGTACTCAAAGGCACTTGTTGAGATAGCTCCTTTCACTTTTTTCCCTTATTTTTCCATTTAAGTGACAATTTTGTATAATTGGGAAGAAACCCCATCCTGTGACATTTAAGAGAGTATGTTAACTGCCTTTTGTGAAAAGAAGGAACTTCTGTATTTGAGAATTCCCTCTGTCATGAGATGTACCTGCA